>JAGKTI010026741.1:0-13485 GCA_018397915.1 Birgus latro | reverse complement strand
TCTTGCTGGAAGTTTGCTCTCATTCAGCCAGTCCCAAAGAAGGGTGATCATTCCCAACCCTCTAACTATTGTCTAATTGCTTTAACATCCTGTGTCTCAAAAGTTTTCGAGTCAGTTCTTAACAGAAAAATTTTAAAGCATCTTTCCAGTCACAACCTTCTTTCTGATCATCAGTATGGGTTCCGTCAGGGACGCTCCACTGGCGATCTTCTTACCTACCTTTCAGACTCCTGGTCATCCTCCTTTCGGTACTTTGGCGAAAGCTTTACCATTGCACTTGACATCTCAAAGGCTTTCGATCGAGTCTGGCATAAATCTTTAATTTCCAAACTGCCCTCCTATGGTTTCTATCCTTCTGTCTGTGCCTTCATCTCTAGCTTCCTTTCTGGTCGTTCTATAGCCGCTGTTATAGACGGCCATCGTTCTTCTCCTAGACCTATCAACAGTGGTGTTCCTCAGGGCTCTGTCCTATCACCAACTCTCTTCCTCTTATTCATCAATGACCTTCTAAGCTGTACATCTAACCCTATCCACTCATATTCTGATGATTCCACCCTCCACTTTTCCATTCTGTTTTCACAACATCCATCTCAGCAGTTACTTCAATAAAAAAGGGATGAGGCTATGGCACACCTAATGTCTGACTTGGCTTGTATCTCTGATTGGGGTAAAAATAATCTTGTTATTTTTAATGCATCAAAAACTCAGTTCTTACACTTATCAACCTGACAAAATCTTCCTCAGGATTACCCACTAATGTTTAATAATGAACACTTATGTCCTGCATCATCCTTGAACATGCTTGGGGTTTAATTCTCTCGGGATTTGTCTTGGAAAGAACATATTACATCTTTTGTGAAATCCACTTCCAAGAGATTAGGTGTGCCAAGCCGATTCCGAACTTTCTTTACCCCTGCACAGTTGTTGACCTTGTACACGGGTGTTATTCACCCGTGTATGGAGTACAACTCTCATGTGTGGGGAGGCTCCCCACATGCAGCTCTTCGCAATAGGGTGGAGTCAAAGGCTTTTCGTCTCATTAACTCTCCTCCTCTTACTGATTCCCTTCAACCTTTGTCTCTTTGCCGCACTGTTGCATCTTTATCTCTCTTCTATCGCTACTTCAATGGTCACTGTTCCTCTGAACTGTCTGCTTGCATCCCTCCACCTCTACGACGGGCACATAGTACCCGTCTAGCAACAAACTCTCATCCCTTTTCTGTTCAACTCTCTAATGCAAGAGTTAACCGTTACTCCCAGTCCTTCATTTATGCAACTGGTCAACTCTGGAACTCGCTTCCTTTGTCTATATTTCGTACTTCCTATGATCTGCAGTCTTTCAAATGCAGTGTGTCCAGGCATCTCGAAATGAATAGATCTTGAATTTGGCTCTCTTTTGTATTGTTTTTGCTTTTTCTTGGAAGGAACAGTATGCAGGCCATGCCTTTGTTTCCTTCTTCCTTGCATTAAAAAAATAAATAAATAAATAAAAAAATACCCGTCAGTATTGTTAACAGGACAGACTGTCATTAGTAGTTGAATTTAATCCTGTTTCAGTGAAAAATGGTCTTGCTGCTGTTAATAAGAGCTTGGAGAATGGTTCGCCTTCAGACACTGTGTGGGCCTTGAAGTCTTTGGGATCTACCATTCCCACTGTGTTAGACTTTGCTGCACCACTGTATCATGAAGAGATGGCGGCCATTCGTGAAGATGCGCAGGTAAAAAAACAAGCTTTACTTCATTGTTTACATTATTATTACTATAGCTGTTGTTATTATTATGCAGTAATCATATAACCAAATTATGTCTTCTGATGGTATGGTTTAATGGATAATTAAGGCACTCTAGTCTGATTAAGCCTCTGTAAGTTTATATCCAAGGGGTGGTTGGGGTTTTGTTGCTCACTTAATGCCACTCAGGGATGAGTGAAGCTGGTCACTCTCATCATAAATGTCAGAACCTACCTGCCCAGCCCCTGGCTCAAACGCACCTCATGGAGCAACACAGGATTGGATGATGATGATGATGATCGTCATCGTCATCGTCAACGTCATCATCAACGTCATCCTCCTCCTCCTCCTTAGGATGGGGTGAGGAGTAGCAATGTCCAGACAGCCTAAGTTTGCCCAGTTCAATGGACCACGTTTCCATTCACTCATCATTCAAGCATCTGGAATCCTGGCTCCATTGGATAGGCCCCCCAAAACAATGGTCTCTAGCTTCACCTATACCTATCTGATAGAGTCAAGCCAAGCACTGTCATGTTAAAATGAGGTGCCAAAACTCTGGTTGTGTGCTTCTCCGCACAAAGTTCATCCATCCAGTTTGGAGTCTTTTGTGTCCCTTGGCATCACCAACTTCCATAACCTTTTTCCTCTCACACTCATCCACCATATCCCTCCACCTTCTTGGCCTACCTCGCCTCCTCTATCCTTCAGATTCGCTCAGCTATACCTTTTTCACCACTCATTTGTCATCCATTCTCTCCACATGACTAAACCATCTCAGTACACTCTCTTTGATTCTGGTGTCTGCAAACTTCCTCACTCCACATCTTTCATGAATCGCATTATTCCGTATCCTATCCACTCTCTGTACTCCACATACATACCTCAGCAGTCCCATCTCCACTGCTGTTATTCTTGACTTTTCATTTTCATGCCGCACCATAGTCTCACATCTGTATGTTATTTTTGGCACTAACATTCCTCCGTATGTTATTTTTGGCACTAACACTCCTCCATATGTTATTTTTGGCACTAACACTCCATCATTTAAGCCTTGTGCAGGTGCAACATTCAAGCCTTTGTTTTTTATTAAGGCCTTCATAACACCAGCTACTTTTCTTCCTTGTGTCACTCTGCTTTCCAGTTCTTTTGCTCATTATCCTCCTTTTTCTATCACTGTACCCAGGAATTTGAACTCTCTTACCAATTCCAGTCTCTCTCCACTCACTGTAATATCACACTGGGAGTCACCTTCTCTCACAATAGCCATCACTTTACTCTTTTCTACATTTACTTTCAAGGCACGACACTCACTGACATCTACAGAAGTCAGCACTAGTCTGCCAAGCTCTTGTCTGGTGTTTACAATTAGCACTGCATCATCAGCATGCAAAAAATTTGAGGTATTCTATCCATCACCATTCATTACCAACACCATCCCTCCCTCCATTACTTGTGTTTTTACTTCTCTAATCACCCTATCCATCAGTGTATTGAACTACCATTGGGACATCACACAACCTTGTTACACACTCACATTGATCGTGAATCATTCACTTAAATGCCCATTTACCCTTACACATGCCTCACTACCCTCATAAAATCTCTTGATGATGATTATTATTCATTATCATCACCATCCAATTCTCCTTTCCCACCCTAGGGTAGGGTGAGGAGTAGCAATGTCCAGACAGCTAAGTTTGCCCAATCTAATGGGCCACACTTGCATTCACTCATCATTCAAGCCCCTGGAATCATGACTATCTGATACACCATAAACATTTGCTACATTTTGTAGCTTCACATAAACATCTCCATTATTATTTTTATTAATATTTTTTTCCATGGTTTCCACACCATCTCATTATTTGTTTGTTTATTTATTTATTTGTTAGGCTGTTTTGCTTTGGAAACTTGAGGTTTTATTCTCATTGGCTCATTACCGTAGGAAGGTAAGGAATACGCACATAGTGACAGACTTCTTGTTGAGAATCATGAATTAGTAGTACAGTATATGTTTTTTCTTTGTCAGGTAAATTAGTTAGTAGTATTATGTGAGCAGTAAACCCCAACCATTCCTCAAATGTAAATGCTTATGGTCTATATACAGGTGGAATGCCTTTAGCCACTATATCAGCAGACCAGGTTTTGAAGAGGGATGCTTTCACACGGTGGCACTAATATGACTATGCAGTGGAGGTACCTGGCTATGCAAATGACCTTCAGTTCCCTCCCTCCTGTCTGTAATGGGGTGTATAAAAGCCCACATTGCTCAGAGGCAAAGTGAGGATCCTTTCTTTCACTCAGTGGTAACGTGCGCGCGATTCAAGTGCGAGGGCCTGAGTTCGAATCTCAGCCGGAACAGTGATTAATTTATTCAGTTTCATTTCAGTTATGACATTGATGGCAGCGGTGGGATGTGAGGTAAGGGCCATGAGGGTCATATGTCGTGTTGACAGCCTTACATCCCAGTGGTGGCCTCCAATGCTACGCTACCATGTGGGTGTGCGAAACTGACCAAATCAATCACTAGGGGGAGTAAAGAGTGATGTAATGGGCTATATAAAAGCCCACATTGCTCAGAGGCAAAGTGGGGATCCTCTCTTTGGCTTAGTAGTGGTAATGTGCGTGCAATTCAAGCGCGAGGGCCTGAGATCGAATCTCAGCCAGAACAGTGATTAATTTATTCAGTTTCATTTCAGTTATTACATTGGCTGGCAGCATTGTGGGATGTGAGGCAAGGGCCTTGAGGGTCATATGCTTTGTTGTCAGCCTTACATCTTGTTGGTGGCCTCCGATGCGCTGTGCTACCATGTGGGTGTGCGACTGACAAAATTAATCACTAGGGGGAGAGAAGAGTGATGTAATGGGGTGTATAAAAGCCCGCGTTGCCCAGAGGCAAAGTGGGGATCCTCTCTTTGGCTCAGTGGTAACGTGCGGGCGATTCAAGTGCGATGGCCTGAGTTCGAATCTCAGCTGGAACAGTGATTAATTTATTCAGTTTCATTTCAGTTATGACATTGATGGCAGCGGTGGGATGTGAGGTAAGGGCTATGAGGGTCATATGTCGTGTTGACAGCCTTACATCCCGGTGGTGGCGTCCAATGCTACGCTACCATGTGGGTGTGCGAAACTGACCAAATCAATCACTAGGGGGAGTAAAGAGTGATGCAATGGGGTATATAAAAGCCCGTGTTGCCCTGAGGCAAAGTGGAGATCCTCTCTTTGGCTCAGTGGTAACGTGCGTGCGATTCAAGCGCGAGGGCCTTAGATTGAATCTCGGCCAGAACAGTGATTAATTTATTCAGTTTCATTTCAGTTATTACATTGGTTGGCAGCGGTGTGGGATGTGAGGCAAGGGCTTTGAGGGTCATATGATTTGTTGTCAGCCTTACATCCCGTTGGTGGCCTCCGATGTGCTACGCTGCCATGTGGGTGTGCGAAACTGACAAAATTAATCACTAGGGGGAGAAAAGAGTGATGTAATGCGGTGTATAAAAACCCGCATTGCCCAGAGGCAAAGTGGGGATCCTCTCTTTGGCTCAGTGGTAACGTGCGCGTGATTCAAGCACGAGGGCCTGAGTTCGAATCTCGGCCAGAACAGTGATTAATTCATTCAGTTTCATTTCAGTTATTACATGTCTTCAAGGAGAATGATGGACTGTGGGAGGGGAGCAACTTCAGCCTGCAGTCCACTGGGTTCATATTTCAGAGGAGGCTGGGGCTGCAAAATCTACTACTATCTACCAGCAGATATTCATTTGGCTTTATAGTTACCATCCAACATAGTAAACTGTTAACTTTTCTATAAGAATCCATTTGGCTTTTTGCTCAGAGTAACCTTGAGGTAGCATATAAATAGATTTGAGTTCTGGCTCCTCACAGTAGTTTCACGCTTTTACTTGGTGGCTGCTGTGGTACCCTTGTTCACCCTTTCCCTTAAAGGGGTGCACATAAATTCTGGCTGTGGCGCATAAATCTCACTCAAGAGTTTTCACAACAGTCGATTAGAGATAGTTTACTCCCAACGCTCATAGGAAAGTTACTATTCATCATAGAAAGGCCACTTTGGTCTCATTTTGAAGGTGAAGAGTTTTGCTGTGTCATACATTGTTCAAAAAGGCAATACTGTATATACAAAATAAAATGCAAAAAAAGTGAGTAGAATTTAGCTGACACACTAAAGTTTTACTTTCCTTTAAAAAAATATTTGGCAAAAAAAAGCTATTCAAGGTATAATAATATTTTTTGCTTCAGTACGTAGCAGAATAAATTTCCTTTCCAATAATGCATCATTTGTCGTATTTTTCTTCAATAATAACGCCGTACATTATGAGAGAAAATGGAGCATAAGTGTTCAGCGGGAGGTCAGGAGGTGTACATCCTACCTGTGAGGGCCCTCATTCAACACTGAGCCGACTAACCAAGTGAGCATGTGCGCTCCAGCTGTGGCAGGCTTAGCTCCGCCCACTTTTGCCCGTCATCCAACAAAATTGATGACTCCCTAAATTTTTCTCCAGAGATTACATCGGATGACGGGCAAAGTCGTCATACTGACATCAGAGATTGACTAACGAACGACTGCCCAGCCCGTCGTTGGTATGTGTATGGGTTAACTGGGTAGAGAGATGCAGTTGCAGCATCCATCTGTGAACTATACCTCCACACACATTCCTATGCCTTGCCGTGGCGAGGCACTGTTTGCTGCAAGGGAACATTGGTTTGCTGCACTGGACAACCCAGCAGGAGCAGTTGATTGATCCTCTAGGCCAGGCAGACTGGATGTACTCAACAAGAAGAAAAAGGAAAACAGCAACAACAACCTCACACCTCATTTATGTCCCACTTATATATAGTGGTACCACATACGATACACACTTTTCATGTGCCTTCCAGATACTCAGCAACTACCATATGCATTAGAAATGACCTTGAGCACAGTTATACAAGTAGGCACTTTGATTTTCCCAGTCAGTCTACAAATGCAGTATGCTCTAGAAATTACTTTATTTTTTTTTTTCTCTCCAGACCACCTTTCCCACCTTAGGGCAGGGTGAGGAGTAGCAGTGTCCAGACAGCCCAAATTTGCCCAGTCCAATGAGCCACGCTTTCAGTCACTCATCATTGAAGCCCCCGGAATCGTGGCTTTATAGGATACACCAAAAACATTCACTACATTCTGTAGCTTCGCACAAATGTATCCAGTAGTCAATCCGAACTTTTTTTTTTTTTTTTTTTTTTTTTTTTTTTTTTTTTTTTTTTTTTTACCACACACATTGCTCATCTCAGATGCACTTTTCAAGCACTGTATGCTCTAGAAATTACTCAGCAACTTGAGTATGCAACTAATCACACTGCTTCTCTCAGACACACTCTGTAAGCATTCTGGGCTCTAGAAATTTTTCCTTGCACCTTAGGTCATATAACTACACGCTGCCTCTCAGAAGTACAGTACAGTACTCTGTAATCTAGATAATCACTAAGCACACTCAGATCTCACGTACTCTGTGTTGGCAATGTTTATGTGCTGGAATTTCGCAGATGGAAAAGTACAATATATCTTGCTAGACTGGTAATTTTTCCGTGATTGTTGTGCATCTGCAGTTATGTTGAATGCAAAACTTCCAGTATTGCCGTGGATATTGTGATTCACAGCTGCAGTTCAGATTGTACGGTACTAGTAAATGAAATGTGTTCATATTTTCAGTGTGATCTTAGCCTGGAGGAGGTAGAAGGGGGAGTTCGATTGTTGTCAGCAGTGGCAAGAGTCAATGCTTGCCTTAATACTAACAACCCTGCACAACTGTGGCTCTACCTTACTGACCCTCACACACACCTTCAGGTACTGTTCCTTATTCTTTGTATTTTTACAGTGGTTTCTTATTTAAGGTATTCAGAAAGTTGTTTGTGCAAAAGATATAATATTCTCAGTACAGTGATCCCTTAGTTATCATGCACTTGGGTATAGTGGTTTTTATGGCGCTCACCATCCACTCACTCGGGTGTCTGCTCTTTCCTCTCCTCCCTCCTTCTTTCCTTCCATCATCTTCTCTCTTTCTTTCCTTCATTCTTTCCTCGTCCTTCTTCCTTCGGGTGACTTTCCAATCCCTCTTTCTTTTTTTCTTTCCTTCATTCTTTTCTCTTCCTTCTGCCTGTGGGTGACTCTACACTGAGTGACAGGCCAAATGGTTTCCTGTACATCAGGAAACCATTTACTGCGCTGGGTGGTGGTAACCATATACTGTAACCAAATTTTGGCATCTAGTGGTTTAGTGGGTAATTATGGGGCTTCAGTCAGATTGAGCCGGTGAAGGTTTATATCCAAGGGGTGGTTGGGGTTTATTGCTCATGTAATTCCACTTAGGAATGAGTGAGGCTGGTCACTCACATTTTAAATGTTGGGACCAACTTGCCTTGCCCCGGGCTCCTACGTTTCTCATGGGGCAACGTAGCATTGGATGATGATGATGATGATGACTGCAAGATGAAAATCTGCTCTCCTACCGTTATTGTGCCTCTCTCTCTCTCTCTCTTGAAAAACATCATTATTTCACACCTGAGATGGTTTCTGTTGACAGTGATGGTGCAGAATATGTGATTTCTGATGGCACTGAGGGATTCAGAGATGAGGTCCTGCATGAGGAGTTAATCCCAGGTGATGGAGACCACTAACTCTCCACCACCTTGCCTCAAAACTCCTTGTCTCATTTGTATCTCAGGTCTCTGAATAGCATCTGTTTTTTCCATATTGTGCCATTTCATCAACCCACCCATGCCTACGGGTGTTTCTGATACCTGCTATAACAGTATGTACCTAGTGGGTCTGAACTTTTATAAAAGGGAAAATTTGGGTTTACGAGTGGCGTGCCCAGTACGAATTAGGATTAATTCCATGGATACTGTTCTTTCGTTATCATGCAGTTTCACTGTCACACATTAGGTGCAGTACCAGTAATGGGCAATAAATAAGGAATAATTATTTTGAAGGATTACTTTGAGATATATATATCATCATCATCATCATAGTCTGTGCGAAAGATATTCATAATCTCTATTATGAAGGGTTGTTGGGAGAAATATTTATTGTTATCATTGTCATCCTTTTATGTGTATGCCCTACCAATAAATAGAGAGGATAGGATGCAGACTTTTTTAAGTTTAGAAGCATAAAGGCCTGAGGTCTGGAAATATATATCATCATCATCAGAGTCAGTGCGAAAGATATTCACAATCTTTGTAATTTAATGGGTTATTGGGAGGAATATTTATTGTTATCGTTGTGATCATTTTATGCATGTGTCCTACCAACAAATAGACTGTATAGGATTCGGACTTTTTTAAGTTTAGAAGCTTAAAGGCCTGAGAGCTAGTTATGCTATGAAGCATAAAACATAAAGGCCTGAGAGCTAGTTATGTTCGGATACATAAGAAGATGCCAGCCAGAACCTGCAAAGTGCCACACCCTCTTTTTTTCCTCATTCCATCCAAGGGAAGGAAAAAAATGATGATGATGATGTTTTAACTCCTTCATTCCAATTCATTCTTACTAATGGTATCTCAGATTATTTCACTCAGCGTAGACTAGGACTTATGAAACTGAATGGGTTAGGGACCACCTTCCTTGACTCGTTCAGGATGAGAGTTTGTACTGTAGTTTCACAAGATCATCTGCTAGTAGCAAGAATAAAAGACTAAAATTTGTAGGTGAATGGGTTAATGATCTTAATGTTTTCATAATTTCTCAGTGCCTTGGCATAATTATGAGGTTCAGAGCTATTCTTTAATGTAAACTTGATCATTTGATTCTGACAGAATGCATACCCCTTCCACTGCTAATCATCATCATCATCATCCAATCCTGTGTTGCCCCATGAGGAATGTAGGAGCCAGGGGCTAGGCAAGTTGGCCCTGACATTTAAGATGAGAGTGACCAGCCTCATTCATCCCTGAGTGGTGTTACATGAGCAATAAACCCCAACCACCCCTTGGATATAAACCTGCACTAGCTCAATCCAATTGGAGTGCCTTAATTACCGAGTAAACCACCAGGCACCATAATTAGTTTATGTGGTTACCACCCAGTGTAGTAAATGGTTTCCTGGTGTTCAGGAAACCATGTTGCCTGTCTCTCACTATAGAGTCACCCGTAGACAGAAGGAAGAGGAAAGAATGAAGGAAAGAAAGACAGAAGAGGAAGGAAGGAAAGATGGAAGGTAAAGGGAAAAGGGCAGGCACCTGAGAACACCACTACATCAATTGAGTGGATGGTGAGCCCCCCCACTGCTAATAAAATTCATTATTTATAGTTGATATTCTACTATCATTTTCGTTTTTGTTTTTGAAGGCTCCAACATGCTTGCATGCATCGGCCTTGGTCACCTAATGGCAGCTCTCCACGCTGCTCGATCCCTGGCAGCCTCCCTGTTCAGTCCCTTAACCCTTAAGTCACACTTAATGACCTCGTCCCATGTCTTTCTCGGTCTACCCCTCTCAACCCCTCCCCCAATATTAACACCTCTCACCCTCTGTACTCAATTATCATCCCCCATCCTCTCCACAAGTCCAAACCACCTCAGCCTACCTCTCCTCATCACAACACCAATACACTCCAGTCCCATCCTACCTCTCAACTCTTCCATCGTAAACACAGCCCCCCCAGGCCTTGCACGCAGGGATGCACTGCACATCCACCTAATCATTGTCATTTCTGTACGTTTAAACCTGCGAATATCCTCTTCCTTTACTGCCCAGGTCTCACTACCAAACAGCATCACACTCCTAACACATGCTGCATACAAAGACCCCTTAGCACGTAAGGAGAGTCCTCTCAATGTCAGGAGAGGCAACAGCTCCCTGATCTTCTTCCAACCACTTCTCACCCTAGCAACCAAGCTAACTCCAGCCCTGCCTCCGGCACATAACATGTCTCCCAAATAACAAAACTCCTCCACACGCTCAAGAGACTCACCTGCAAGTTCAACCCTCTCACGCCTAACAATCTCCACCTGCTCTCCCCTACACGCCGCACACATGAAATCAGCATCATCCCGCAGTCTACCTCTAATACCACTACATCTCTTGTGCACCCATTTATCACAAACACTACACAAGATGGAATTACTTCCCACACCCTTGTGGCAAACTGCACATGGCCACTCTCCCTCTCCTCTGATTGTACCACCACCAACCCTAGATATCATCACTTTTGTTTTATCTGCATTTACCCTTACACCCTTGTACCCCATACCATCTCTCCACTTCTTAAATCTTTCCTCCACCTCCTTTTCATTCTGCAGTCAACACCAAATCATCAGCATACAATATCTCCCATGGGAGTCCATCTCTGAAGTCACGTGAGAGGGCTTCAAGCACCATGATAAACAACAAGGGACTCAAAACTGACCCCTGATGCACACCAACATTTACGGAAAACTCATCACTCAAAGCTCCATTCACTCTTACCTGGGTGCGAGCACCCATTACATGGCCATAACCACCCTAACCAGCCACACTTCCAACCCTAGCTTTCTCATTGCCCACTTCACCACCTCTCTAGGGACTCTGTCAAAGGCCTTTTCCAAATCAACAAAAACAAAATACAATTCCCATTTCTTTCCAATATATTTTTCCTGAAGCTGTCGAACAATGAATATGGCATCAGTGGTCCCCCTGCCTGGCATAAACCCAAACTGCATCTCATCGATATTCACATACCTTCTAGAACTTTCTCCATTACTTTCATTATCTGATCTAAGAGCTTTATACCTCTGTAATTTCCCCTTTCCAGGGCATCACCCTTTCCTTTGTACACATTTACAATTACACTCTTCAGCCAATCATCTGGGACAACACACTCATATATAATCCTATTTATCAGGTCAGTGACTAACCTCACCCCAGTATCTACTGAGGCCTTCAACATTTCAGCAGTCAACCCAGACACACCTGCTGCCTTCCCCACCCGCATCCTGCCTATTGCTTGACTCACAGTAGCAGCGTCATTCAAAGGCCAAGGGCCAAACACTGGATCAGCTGGCTCCAAACCTTCTCTATCCCAATCAGACTCTTCATTCAACAACTGGCTATAATGCTTTCTCCATGCATCTTTAACCCTTTCACGCACAGTACTGCGATTTGCGTTCATGTGATGTGGTATGCTAAAGCACAGTACCGCAAATCGCGTGAAAACGCGAAAAAAAATTAACCAAAAAATATGTTTTCGGTCAATTTGCGTCAAATTTTGTAGCATTGTAGCAGCCACGTGTCTCTCCCGAGGTAAGACTTTGGCAACACTGCAATGACTCCTATGTGCCTGTACATAGTGATAGAATCTCAGTGCTCCACTAGCAGCCAGACAGCAGGGTCGTGCTGTGTTGTGTTGTCCCTTTAAATCTGCCATTTTCCCCCTCCCACCCGATTCTGAAGCCATTATTGAAATATTGTGACTGTACAGTGTTTTTTACTATACTGTGAAGTGATTGTGTTAATTGAACATAGATATATTGTTTGTAAAGCACTGAGACCTGTTATCAGCTGTTAGGCCTAGAGGCAGAGTCTGGTTTGTTATAGCGGGGTTTTCACTCACCCTGCCTGTAAAATGATGTATTTTACCCTTATAGTGAAGACATTACTTATATCTGTGAAACATATAGTGCCTGGATTAGTGAAATAACTGACCTACCATAGCAGGCATTATGTTATGCCATAGAGATACATAGACATAGGCATTAGTTGCTAAGGGAACACGCGGTCTCTTACGCCATACAGTAGGGAAGGGAATAACAGAAGAGGCTGGGATGGAATCATGTGATAGTGTTTTATAATGCATATGGTTCAGTGTGAAATATACGTATAAAATAGTGCAGCGAGTGTTCACCGAGAAATGTTGCGTGCATTGACTGACAGTGGAAAGTTACGTAATGGTCAGAGACAAGAAAATACGCCACACAGCGACACGTGTATAACATTATATACGTATGTCGTGCAGCGAATGTTCGTGGAGAAATCTACTGTGTGCATCGCATGTGTTAGGCAAACGTGGTGCAAGGAACAGAGAATATGCCACACACACACACATACACACACATGTATACACACACACACACACACACACACACACACACACTCATGCACCCATGAACACACACAAAACTCACACACTACCTAACTCATCTTCAATTCCTTCAAGTTCCTGCCAGCAGCTCAACACCTCTGGAGCAAGTGAGTTATCTATATTTTGTTGATTTGTACATTGACCTGTTTCTACATTTCTATATTTTTTTCACAAATAAGTATTGTTTTTTACATATACACATATGAGATGGAAGAAAGTTCAGCTTTAGCAAAAAGACTAGTGGAAATGTCGAGTTACTGAGGGCACTGTCAAAGAGCTTATAATATTTCTCGTGTATAATTTGAGTGAAAAATAATAATAATAAAATGTAACGAGCGAAAATATGTAAGTATTCGTGAGGCAGGGAAATTGAGCTTTTTTATCTCGCTTGCAGGTGAGGAAGAGTGTTCTATCTTTGTTGTCCATTTACTCCAAAATTATTGAACTTATCGATTTCCTGTAAGAACCATGATAAAGATCAGTGAATTCTACATATGTACAGGACATAACTGTGTAATTTCTCTAATGAAAAGTTGCGGTTACGTAGGCGGTTATTGTGCACACATGACGAAAGTGCACCGCGGCCGTGAGTACCCTGTAGTTTTTTGCGATTTACTCGGAAACTATGAAGCATATCAAAACAAA
>JAGKTI010026740.1:0-13486 GCA_018397915.1 Birgus latro | reverse complement strand
GGGTTCATTCTCCCGTAGACTTTCCTGCCTTTCAGCCATGACTTCCCATCGTGTCTCGGCCTACGACCCATCGAGGGGGGCCACAACTGACACAGGAGAGTTGCCCAGAGCGCAGTGCGTACCTTTATATAGGCCTCCCGCTACACTTAGGTTGCCAGATAGGTATACCTGAGGCTCTAGGTCACTTACACATTACCGTCTATGTATAGTCTCTGCTAGGATTCACAGGGGACAATTTTTGGGGTAGCGTCTATATATAGTCTCACCGCAATTTTTCAGTCTATTTTACACAGTCTATATATAGTTCCACCGCCGGCTAAGGGTTAAGCATGGTTAGGGACTAGGTAACACTCACGCACATAAAGGCTACATACCGTACATAATAAGCACATACCATGTATATATGCATTATACATATACATTTATGCATACACAAATATAAACCTACACACAGTACATTTAGGTCATCACGTACTCACACATATCATCACAGATATAAACACGACTAGCTACACATTAAGCGTCACACACACACACACACACACACACACACACACACACACACGTTTTTGTCTCATGAACTAAGAAATGTCTCTCATGTGGTTCTACTCACAGCTCTATCCTTCAGTCTTCCTATATAACATGGCGTATGTATATTTTGCATCCTATCCAAATTTCTCTCCCCCCCCCTATTGGTCAAACTTCTTTTTGTATACTTAGAGTCGAAAAAAATGTTTGTGTCTTGGTTCTGCCAGTCTATCAATCAATCACTCAGTCTTCCATATCTCAATCAGTCTACCTATCCATGTCTGTTTGCCTGTCTGTTAGCACCATTATGAGAAATTTTGTGACGGAACTGACAAAGCACAATATAAAACAGAGAGCGACAGACGTACATTAGCAAAAGTCTAATCTGAATACTCATAATTCAAAGTCACACATCGGAAAACACTCGAGGAAAGTGAGAAGTAAAGGGGATAATGAGGCGTAATATGCGGAATAAATCGCTAAAAACAGTGTAGTACGAAATCTACAAAGCCAATTAGAATGCAGTCCAAGAAGTTTTAAAGTGACCCACTTCCAACCAAGAGAAATTTACTGCTGTTAATACAAGCGCCAAGGACCAGACAGGAATCCAGTAAACCTCTCCCTCTCCTTCTCCATCTTATTCTCTTGCTGCTGCTGCTGCTGTTGCTCCTCCTCCTCCTCCTCCTCCTCCTCCTCATCATCATCATCATCATCATCCAATTTTCGCCGGCACGTCCAGTTTTCGAGAACCATTACACCATAGGAAAATCTGCTCGTGTGTTGGAAAATCCGACTCGACTCCAATCACAGAGATATATTACAGTACTTAGCAAAGTTGCATTCAGCTAGTAACTGTGGCGGTTATATACGCTTCAGTTAAGTACCTGAACCACAAGATATTTAGCAACTCAAAGTGAATTAGCCACGGCCGAAAGTCGGGAAAAATTTTCCCAGCATCAAGCAGAGGATTTATTTATGTATTTATTTTGACACCAATGTATGCAATGATATTTGCTATTATTCCACTTCAGCTTTTCTTTACAATTACAGTGCCTTGCTCTGTGTTGGCAAGCAATGAAGCACCGCAACTGTATGAATGCATCAGACACTTGCTGCTACATCTGCGGCTTCTTTACACTTGAAAGCCTGAAGTGACCAATTACGTGGAATGTTAAAAGTGCTTACAAACATTACTTCAGATGTCCTGATGGTAATCAAGACAAGAAGTGGGCACCCAATATTGCATGCAAGCTTGGTGCAAACCACATGAAATGGCCATCAGGTATGCCGTTCGCTGTACCAATGGTTTGGCGCGAATCAAATGATCGCTGGCTTGACTGCTACTTTTGCCTCACTAACACCAAAGGGAATTCAGTGAAAACTCCGTCCAAGATTAGGTATCCTTTCGTACCTTCTCTTTGGCAAGCACCCCATGGCCCTGAGCTTCCAGTTCCAGATTCTCCATTACGTACCACAAGTGAATCAGAATCTAGTGAGGAGGAGTGTTGCATGGATACCGACTTTGAAGAAGATGTAGAGAGCAAGTAGCCACACCTCATCAGTCAGGTTGAGCTGCATGACCTTATAAGAGACTTTAATTCCCCCAAGGAGAAATATGAATTCCTTGGATCTCGACTCCAGCAGTGGAACATGCTACAGGGTGGAATTTGTACCACCACCTTCCATCATAGACATGAAAAGCTCTCAGTGTGATGGATGACATGATTTGTTACTGTTATGATGTACCGTATCATTAATGAAACATCTTTGTTAGTCCTGTCCTTATCAAAAGGGAAATTGCAGTTATTCATAGATTCTTGGAAGAATGCACTAAACGCAGTCCTTTTCCATAATGGAAATGAGCTTCCTTCTGTTCCAACTGTGCATGCCCATGGAATGAATGAAAGTTATGAAACTATGAGTACAGGTACTCTGTTGACCGCTACTGGCCACAAAACATCAGTGGAACATCTGTGTGGACCTGAAAGTTATCTGCTTGCTTCTAGGACTTTAGCAAGGTTACACAAAGCACATGTGTTTTCTCTGTTCATGGGACAGCAGAGCAGACGCTAAGCATTACACACAAAAGGAATGGCCAGTGTGACCGAAAGATATGACTGGAAGGTCCAACTGTCTTAACAAACTTCTTGTTGACCCTGAGAAGGTATTCTTTGACCCTGAGAAAGTATTCTTACCTACACTTCATTTGCAACTTTGATGAAGCACTTTGTGAAGGCCATGGATCAAGATGGTGCTGGCTTCTACTGCTTGCTAACAAAGTTCCAAGGCACTATATCTGAGGCCAAAGTAAAGGCAGTTTTTTCCAACAATCTCTCAAATTCATCTTAAACTCAACGATCAGGATTTTGTAAAGAGCTTATCTGAGCAGGAAAGGGCTACTGAAAGGGCTACTTGGGAGAGCTTCATGGTTCTTACCAAGAATTACCTTGGAAATTTTCGAGCATTGAATGGGCCGTAATTTTTTTTTTTTTTTTTGGGGGGGGTTAGGGGCTATAGCCTCCCCAATGTTTTCTGTATATCTGTCAAAACTTCAACTATTTTTGAGAGTTCAGTAATAAGTTATGAAATTTGTCAAGTCTGTAAGTAAATTATGATGCTGTATGTCGACTATTATCATAAATTTTGTTGGCACAACTATTTGCGATGCACCATGATAATGTTATGATGTTTGTCAATGTTTACGTTGTGTGGCAATGCTGTTCTTGCTATTCGCCAAGAGTTGTTAAAAGTTCTCTGTTGCCTTTTGGCCTGTGAATTTATTTTCTACCCTAATATTTTTCTGTGTTTTGTTATCGTAACTGTCTACAGAATGAGAGATATAGCCTACTTGAGGAGCACAATGACCCACAACTGGCTAAACTGGCTATTTTACCATCTCCAAAAGAATAAAGGCAGGACATTACATTTCTATCTGAATCCTACCGCAGGCATGTAGGAACAGTCTTGATTAAGATGCAGCATACTGCAACAAAAATGTAAAATGCAAACTTAAGTGTTTCGGTCAAATTTACAGTTTGTAATATGGAGGCATGGTATATACATTTGGTCTAGCTCTCCGCCCCCCAAAGTCTGTTGAAAATTACGGACCTGAATTATGAGGAGCTTGTGGACAAGATGTTGAAGAGGTTACCATGCACGCAGTGCTCGAATGTAGCTCAAGATAAATTTCTTCCATTCTCATTTCGACTTCTTTCTGTTTATTCTTGGTAATGTTAGTGATGAACGTGGCGATAGGTTTCACCACGAAATTGTCATAATGGTGAACTGATATCAACGCTGATTCAATCCAAACATGATGAGCGACTATTGTTGGACTTTACAGTGTGAGAGTAACTGCTCCTACAGACACAAAATGCAGATGCACTACTATTATGCAAAGGTCATATAATAATGTTTTGTATATATATCAGTTTGTGTTTAGCATTATATTAAGACCAAGTATATTATTTTTGAAACAATACATAAACTTCTTTACACTCATTTGACAAATCTGCATGTTTCATGGAATTTTTCCTCACTTATGAAGTACGTCAAGATTACATGACAGCCAAATTTTAGGGTCAGTTTAGAAATTGGGGGTAACAAATTAGTTAGAAACAGGTGAGAATAAGCCGGAGCCATTTTAACTGTTGGCCAATGCTATCTATCTATCTATCACCAGACGCCATAATCACGTAATGGGCGCCCATTTGACTTTGAGTTATTTGTTTTACAGGGAGGGACACTAACCCTCCACCAACCAACCTGTTGACACGTAGGGAGCACGTATGGTTTGGTTATATGGTTACCACCCAGCGTTGTAAATAGTTTCTTGGCTTACAGGAAACCATTTGGCTTGTCATTCAATGTAAAGCCACCCGTAAAGGAAAGAAAAGCAATAAGAAGTGACAGGAATAGGAAGAGAGGAGGGCAGGCACAGAAAAAGAATGATAAAGGCTAAGGAAGAAGTAGGCAGCACTACATCAAGTGAGTGGATGATGGTCGCCACCACCTACTGTATACTCACCCTCAGTGTGAGAAGGGGCGAATAAACCAAAATTAAAATGTCAAAGTGGCTTCAAAGTTTGGGAACTTTTATAAACCATAACTGTTTTTGTTTTTTACCTATACTCTGTTATTTACTCCAATTATATGTATCAAGCAGTTGTCTTCCGTGTTAAATTTTTACAAAGATATTTCAATACCGTACTACAGATTTTCATGGTTTACTAATTTTTTGAGAAATAAAAAAAATACTCATATTCAGTTTAAAAGATACAGAGTTATTTTTGTGTCAAACTAAACTGAGAAGCATGTAAATTCTAAGAAACTGTGAATATTTTGTAAACTATGGTCTTTCATAAACGTTTGCAAACTTGGATGCCACTTTATGACAGGAGGCATATAGGCATTTATGAAGATCAGCTGTCAGCTTGTTCGATAATTACCGCCTAGGTTAGGTTAGAATGACTGAATTAACTACTTTTTTGGTGAACTTTGCTTTTTCCCATGGATTATGATGTGTATGAAGCGATTTTGTTGTTCATTTCTGTCGGAAAATCACTCGTTCTGCTTTCCCCTCGGGTATTGAGGGAGGGGGGGATATCTCGAAAACGAGTTATTTCCGACAAAAATGAATATCAAAATTGCTTGTAACACATCAAAATCCATAGGAAAATGCTAAGTTCACCAAAAAAATATGGGTTGGCAGCTGATCTTCATAATTACCGGCATATATTAGTTTCAGTTACCGGTACTTACCAAAATGAAGAAAGTAGAGGCTGTGGGTTTCCACGGTGTAGTTATCCAATCGTAATCCAAACACATAGTCCATATAACAGTCCACATCACCGCCTCAGTTCTCGCTACTTACTGCTTCCGCATCACTTTCACCTTCACTGTTCACATCAATAACAGTATCGAGACTAAAATCATTGGGGTCCTCATCACTGTCATGACTATGCCTTTCACTACTTTTAGGACAATACGTGGGATCATCAGGGTTGCTACCATCACTAGCATCACTTCGAATCCAACAAGGAACTGCTTGGTTATGTCGCCATAGAACAGTCACATTTTCCCGCAGCTTTAACTCCACATGGGCCAGCCACAGGCTCCCCATCAATCATATTATCATCACTACTACTTTCTGTCATTGTGGTGATTAATTAACAGAAAATTGGAGCCTTTAAGCACAATAAGTCAATGCAAATACAAGGAGTTCCTAATGACTATCACACCACTGCCAAAGTAAACACCGAGCCACAGTGTTGCCAAATGTATCAGATGTATATGAGCTAGACTGAGGTCTGAAATGCGCTAGAAATGCGCTAGGAAAACGTTCGTCTCCCCGTCCCTGGTAGTAAGGGTTATGATGATGATAATAGCAATGATTATTGTTTTGATGATCATAAAAAAAAGTAATAATGGTAACAAAAAGTACCGCTGGTGCTGCTGCTACTGTAATGATACTAAATATCAAAGAAATAAAATAATAAAAAAAAAAAAAAAAAAAAAAAAATTTATTTTGTAATTATTTTTACATACTATCAGTGAGAGTATATGTCTATAATGTCTATGCTCATTACTCACCCTTAGTTGAGGGAAAAAATTATGGTGTCCTCTAGATCCTCGTCAGCTTCCTCATCTAATAATTCGGATGAACAGTGCGGTGCAGGTTCTGATGAAGTACTTGCAGTAGCTCCTGACGATTTTGTTTCACTGTATGTTGCCATTGTTCCTATTTGCTTAACTACTACTACTGGTAGTTCATATGAATAGCAACATTTTCCCCCTCTCCGCAGGCCACTTCTCACAGTAATAATGGCACTAACGGATTTTGAGTTTAGCCGGTTTCTGAGCTTGCTTTTAACTATGTTTATTTGACTAAAGAGCCTCTCAACTTAAGCATTCGAGTGAGGGAGTGAAAGTATATTGAGTGCCAGCTCAGAGAGATCATGAAAACTATTTACTCCTATTGCATCCTTGTAACTCGCCACTTCAGCCCAAAATTTGACCGTTGATGTTTTGTCAATTTGTTCAGGAAGATGTCCCAACACTTCAGCAATTTCTATTACAGGTTCTTTAACCACTTTCAGACACTCTTCAACCGAAAACAAAGACATCTTCAAGATTCTGAAGTTATCTGGTAGTCTGTTTCGTAATTCATCACACAGTTTGACAGCGCATGAAATGCAACGATCACGAAGTTGTCGCTGACCTTCTTGTGTCAGATTTGAGGTAGAACACGTCTTTTCGAATTCATAGCCCAAATATGCTCTGGGGTCAATGTAACTGGCAATATCAGAGGTTAATGGATCGATTCTTGAGCTAGGTATCATCACTCTCCTACTTATTGCACTAATGAGATAAGAAAGGTCTGATAGAAGTTTTGTTGGGTCGACATTTTCCCCCTGAAAGGTTTTCACAGTTCTCTGAACGTCCTGCAGAAGTGGGCGCAGAAAGAGCATGTAAAGTTTGTTAATGGGGTCATTGTACATGTTGTATAACATCTCTGCAGTAAAGCACTTTTCATCTGACCTTGCTATATTAAAGTGCATTTTAAGTTCTTCCCACTGAGCTAGAATGCGGGTCACTGCAGGTTCCAGTGATATCCACCTGGTGTCACATAATTTAGGTACCTGAAGTGGTTGTTTCCCATCATTCAATGTTTCATACAGAGTCTTGTAGATTAGCTGTCTTTTGGAAGAATGAGAAAACCAACTGTGCGTCTCTCGCACCAAGAAATCGATGTTTCTAGGCAATGTTTCTGCCACAGCATGAGATGAAGCCAGTTGAATTGAGTGGCACACACAACGCACCATGATTAAGTTTGGGAGTTCCAGTTCCTTCTTTAAAAGTTCACACACACCGTTATTTAATCCAACATTAACGTTTGCATTATCAACTCCAATACCAAGCAAGTTTTGGGGGTCCAGCTGTACATCACACAAAAGTTTCTTAATAGCATTTACAATATACTGTGCTGTTCCATCTTGTAACTCCACTATACCAAGAAAGGTTGATACTGTTTTCCTTAATTTCCTACTGAAATAGCGCACAATTACACCAAGAAGTTTTATAACAGCAATATCAGTTGATTCATCTATATGGAGGCTATATTTTTCATCAGCAATATCATCCTTGAGGCTCTCCATAAAGTGGGGTGCTAGCACATTTACCACTATGTTTTTGCACTTGGTTCGGTGTAGTTTCAAATTTTTCACTGCACTGCTGTCACTGAACATTACTTTGCAAGCCTCTGACACATGGTCCACTGTTAAAAAGGAAGAATGTTCTGCTATTACCATTGCTAGTCGTCCTTCCCTTCTGCTTGGCTTGATGAACGGCGTTGGGTGTCACTGATATGTGAGAATGGCAGTTTTGTTTGTCTTGAGCTAGAAAAAGGTTCTGCAGCTCGACCATGTTTCACAGAAGTTGTATGTCTTCTTAGGTCACTGAGTTTTGCTGTGATCTCGCATTTACAGAACGCACAATATGCCTTAGTTTTGTCTTTTTCTAAAGGTCTCAGTCAATCCTTTAACTTTGGAAATGATTCCCAGCTCTTTCTATACATTTGTGTATAATTTGGCGCCATTCTGATAGTTATTCAAGAACTGATTGCACCACATCAAGCTTTCAGTAGTTGAGCCAGCTAACTGATAGGCGGACTAGCAGAGGCGAGGAGGGCCGCAGGCAGAGTACTTATCCAACGATACGACTGACATGTACCGTACGGAGCAGTTGCCTTGTAGTCAAATTTCCAGTTTTAATCTTTGTTAAATACAGTCTCGGGAATTATGATTTGTATGAATTGTAAATGAAAAATATACGAGAATTAAATATTCTCTTATTATCCTAACTGGCCCGATGGAACGATAGTTTGAGAAATATTACGAAACACATGATTATTTTTTAAAGTAAAAAAGTCCCAGTCCTGTCCAGTTCGTGTTTAACTTACGGAATTCATATTCTCTAGCATGGAAAGAAGTAAATTTATGCTTAACATACCCATGATTATGACTTCTTGGAAATGCGCTAGAACATGCACCAAATCAAAGAAAAATGCACCAGAAAATGCGTTATGCGCAAAATACGAAATTTACGCGCTGTTTGTCATGCCAATGCGCCAGAACTAGCGCATTTCGCGCCAATTTGGCAACACTGCCGAGCCATGTGTATGCTGCACGTTGCCAGATTCCCAAACCCATTGTATCGTACAAGGCATGTTAAAATTATCGTTTTAACTCCAGATGGGCGGTGGGCCAGCCACAGGCTCCTCATCACTCGCATTATCATCACTACTACTTTCTGTCATTGTGGTGATTAATCAACAGAAAATTGGAGCCTTTAAGCACAGTAAGTCAGCGCAAATACAAGGAGTTCCTCATAGAGATATAATAAAGGAGGAGTCGGCATGAGGTCACGTGACTTGAAGCCAGCTGACTGCAGCCCCCCGTCCCCCTTTGACTCAAAACAAACATCAGCTGAGAGTGGAACTCTTCATTAGTTTTTGTGTAACCATTCAACATGCCTGCTTGTTCTGCTTTTGGGTGTACGTAGAGGGATCGACAGGACTCTATAACATTCCGTAGGTAAAACTACTAGGCTAAATAAGGAAATGGTTTCATAGAAATGGGCTTAAAAGTGTGTCACGGGTTCTTTTCCACGCATTTTCTTTGATCATTTATGGTCTAGTGATTCGATACTGATGTTTTTTAAGACTTTAGGAACCTCCAATAATCTACATTCAGTTTAGAAACCGGTGCTGATACTAAATATTCCAAATTTTAAGGGGGGGGGGGAGGGGAAGTAAAGAATACCGGCAAAGTGCTTACACTTTGTGGCCGGTCGGCCAATATGCTAGGCCTAGGATATACTGCTGTCTCAAACACCTAAGTTGATAGCCTATCCCAAATTTGCCTTTATAACCTAAGCAACCTAGCCTAATCTAATCACTTAACCCACCTTAACGTAACTTAGCCTAGTCCACCTAGCCCAGCCTGGCGTAGCTTAACCAGACACTAAATTAACCCATCTAACTTTACTTACCCCAAGCCAGCTGAACCCAGCTCATCCAAACCTAACCTTACCTAACCCAATTCACCTAATCTAATCTAATCTTGGCCTAAGCAATTTAACCAGCTCATCCACTTGATTCAAAAGTTATGTAATGTCTAATAATGACCATTTTTTTCATACTGGAAGAGTTGTTAGAAAGTCAGCCATTGGTGTAATGTAGACAACAATTCCAACAGGTAGCTACACGTAGCATAAACTAGACATACCATGTGTTCCTGTAATATTTGTTAAAAGGTATGTAATGTCTAACCACTCAAAGTGAGTGAGTGAGTGAGTGAGTTCGTGTTAACGGTACACGTACGGTTCGGCTCCACAGTTCCACTAAAGGGGTGACACCTCCAATTTTGTGTGAATCTCTCTCCCCGCCCTGATGTTGTCTTGTGCTGATGGCGGCACTGGATGAGGGTCCGGAGGTGTCAGGGCGCCCTTAAAAGTTCTTCATCTCCACAACTTGATTTTTTGTTTTGTTTTGTTCGTTCATGCCATCTCTTGACGATTTTATTTCGTTGTAGGATAGACTTTTGAACTGGAGGAGTTAGTTGTTAATCTTCATTAATCTTTCATAGCTGGATGATCTCCCTAAATTGATTAAAATAGCCTGGATAGGGGTTCGTAGGTGTCAGTCCAGCTTTAACTTCTTTTATCGTACCTTCACAACCTCTGTGTCTCGGATTATACAAGCCCTCTCCCATCCCTTTTTCTCTTCCACCTTTTTCTTCCATGAGTTTCAACATTTTTCCTTCTGATTTTTATTTCATCGATCTTTTCTCCCATCCACCACTTTCTGCGACCGTTTTCAGATGTATGGAGTAAATGGGAAGTTTTTAAATGCCGTGAAGAGTATGTATGGGGGGGCTGAGGCTGCAGTGCGTGTGGATGGTGAACTGAGTAAAATTTTCTTTTTGAAGGTTGGATTGGAACATGGATGTGTCATGTCCCCATGGTTGTTCAGTCTGTACATGGATGGGGTTATAAAAGAGGCACAAGGTAGGGCAGTGAATGACAGAGCGACCCTAATGAGAGATGGCAGCGTTTGGAAACTCCCTGTACTGTTGTATGCAGATGATACTGTATTGTTAAGTGAAGACGAAGGGGAACTGCAAGGCTTGGTGAATGAGTTTGGGAGAGTGTGTAAGAAACGGAATCTAATGGTGAATGTAGGCAAGAGTAAAGTTATGGTCTTTGTGAGAAATGAAACCACTGAATGTACAGTGAGGCTGGATGAAGAGGAAATGGAAAATGTGAGTGTGTTTAAGTATTTGGGTAGTGTGATTAGTAAGGATGGAAGTTTAGAAGGCGAAGTGTTTGAAAGGGTACAAAAAGGAAGAAAGGTTGCAGGCTCTTTGAAAACAATGATAAGAAACAGGGAAGTGAGCATGGAAGTAAAAAAGGCGCTGCACAACAGTATTGTGATACCAACCCTAACATATGGAAGTGAAGCTTGGACCTTGTTGGAAGGACACAAGTCAAGAGTGAGAACAGTGGAAATGAGTTATCTGAGTGAAGCATGAGGAGTTACGTGGAGAGAGAGACTGAAAAATGAAGAAGTGAAGGAGCGTTGTGGTCTGGATGTGGACGCGACAGGAAGCGTTAGGAGAAATACATTGAGGTGGTTTGGCCATGTGGAGAGGATGGAGAGTGAGAGACTAACCAGGAGAGTGTATGCGAGTGAGGAGGATGGAGGGGGAGAGGGAAGTGGAGGCCAAGGATGAGATGGAGGGATGGAGTGGAGAGGTATGTGAGGGAAGGGTGTGTGAACTGAGGGCAGGGCAGTGAAATGGCGTCGGACAAGGTGACGTGGAGGCGATTTGTTTGTGGCCACTCCTTACGAGATTGAGGCGTTTGACAATAGATAGATAGATAGTTTTCAGATGTTTATGTTAGTACCATGACACTCTTATAAAATATTATTCTATTTAACTGACAGACGATTTCTGTTGTTATATTAATCCCGGTCCATCTGACCGAGCAGATCCGTTGACCACAGGTAAGCAACTGCTTCTGTGAGACCGTCCTGCAGGTAGAATACGGTATATTCACCGTGTAGGGAGCTGACTGCCGCTTGTGCTACACCATGGTCGGATCAGGGTCCTTCCCACGGCGAGATGCAGTGAATTAAGAGGGGGTTTGGCTCCCAAAAGGACGCCACAGCTGATCCACTCAGGGTGCACGGCGCAACCGCGTGTAGGCTTCTCGGTAATGAAGAGGTTATAGGGCATTTTTTTTTTTTTTTTGCCACACAGACGATTTTCTTCCGCTTAGGAGAGACGTCTTACTGTAGAGAGACCTGGAACCTTGTACCTCAATCTCTTGAACGTCAGATTATTGTATTCAGCTAAGGAGAGACAGGTGTTAGGGAAGGNCTCTCCTTAGCTGAATACAATTCGGTAATGTAGAGGTGATTGAGGTATAATTTTTTCATTGGCCACACAGACGATTTTCTTCCGCTTAGGAGAGACGTCTTACTGTAGAGAGACCTGGAACCTTGTACCTCAATCTCTTGAACGTCAGATTATTGTATTCAGCTAAGGAGAGACAGGTGTTAGGGAAGGGGTTAGGGAACCCTTCGACATTTTCTCTTATCCTTGCTACCCACGACTCTGGTCAGTCTTTGGTTCCCTTGTTTAATCGGTTCGTCGTCTCTCTCTTCCTCCTTCTAATCTAATATTTTCTCTTAGTTTGTCGTATATAGATATTCATTCATTTTCTCTTGTTTTCTCTTATCCTTGCTACCTACGGCGCTGGAGGCTGTAAGGTAGCTGACCTGACTCTTGTTAAATTGGTTCGTCGCCTTTTCTTACTTTTAATCTATCATAGTCTCATAAGTTACATGGTCTGTCTTTCGTTCCTTTGTTTAGTCGGTTCGTCAACCTTCCTACTTTCATCCTCACTACACATCTCTGCGTGGGCCTTACTGTTTGGTAAAGATTTTGGATTTTGGTGCTTTTTCTTGTGCTGTTTCTTGATTTTATCCAACCATATATTATTAAGAAAATTAATAAAGATTTTTTTTTCAACAAATTATCTTCATTCATTAAGAATCTCTCTCTCTCTCTCTCTCTCTCTCTCTTTTCTTTTAGCCATCTTGTTCAGCCCATTTATTTAGTCCCTTTTTTTCAGCTTTAAATCTTACTTCATTTGTNCTCTCTCTCTCCCTCTCTCCCTCTCTCTCTCTCTCCCTCCCTCTCCCCCCCCCCCCTCTCTCTCTCTCTCTCTCTCTCTCTCTCTCTCTTTTCTTTTAGCCATCTTGTTCAGCCCATTTATTTAGTCCCTTTTTTTCAGCTTTAAATCTTACTTCATTTGTTCATGGGAAGAAAGGTCAGGGTGATGATGATGATGATGATGATTTTTCTGCATTATTCTCCTTTATTTATTTTTCTCTGCCTCCACCCTCTATGCACTGTTCCTGTATCTCTAACTTTCACTCAGTGTTTACCATATTTTTGGAACGTCGCCTTTGTTTAGTTCAAAGTTCCCTTCCATTTTTTTCTGCTTTTCCTAATTTGATATTCGTGTAAATTTGTGACGTTACCAAAGAGGTTATATGCATTTTAATTATATTCCGATTATAAAGCAGGTTATAGGGAAATTATAAACATTTGATTACAGATAACATTCAAACATTGATTTTGGATAGATTGTGAACACTACAGATAAATTATAAACACTTGATTACAGATACTTATTAATATTTTATCATAGGTAGATCATCAGTATTTGATTATAGATAGATTATAAACACTTGAGTATGGATATTTATTAACATTTCACTATGCACAGATTAAAAGCATTTGATTATATATTGATTATACATATTGAATTATTGATAGATTATGAATATTTTAGATACAGATTATAGTAACAGTTAATTAAGGAA
>JAGKTI010026739.1:0-13486 GCA_018397915.1 Birgus latro | reverse complement strand
CCCTTTTAGTCGCCTCTTATGACAAGCAGGGATATATATATAATATATATATAATATATATATATAATAAGGTAATTGATAGTGTCATACACCTGGAATTGGTTAATTATCATTTAGCAACATCCAACCTGCACTCGTTCGCTAATTTCTCCTGCTTTTTCTCCCCGTGAAATATGCTGCATAAGCTACTCTCGTAATATAAATGTATATAAGATTAGAAGGAAGAAGCCTGAGTGATATTTATATTCACCAGGAACTACCTAATTTATATGTATTGTCTAGATTTCCTACGACTTATTTCTTAACATATACATTAGCAGCTGACATTTTCAACTCTTGGCTACCCAGATACAGCCAGTTTGCTCTCGTCCTTCTCGGTGAAATGACGCCCGTCCATTTCTGCTGCTTTTGCACCTATTATAAAAGGCCCTGTGACCTCTACCCCTACTAAACATCGTGTGGGAAGCGGCAAAGGACTGTAGATATATACAGGTGTAATAAAGTACTAGAAATAATAAAGTGTGAATGGGTATATGAGTAAGAAATGACGCAACACCAGCTGCAAATTAGCGGGAGTGGGAGGCTCGTACGTGCTCGTATTTTACATTGCTTTCAAAGAGTTTTTATTTTTGAGTATGGATTCCAAACTACTTGGAAATCATTGAATAGTGTTTCTAGTGATAATATCTGGCAGTGGTATTCAGATTAGGGGATGTCGGGAAGTGTAAAGTGGAGACTTAGTTATCCAACTTCAGAAGTCTCCACAAGTCCTATGGTAGTCGACAAGTGCAAAAAAAAAAAAAATCCCAGGAGGAAGCTGAAGGTATGTGCCATACACATATGTAATTACAATATTCTAGGACTAATAACTGATTTTTGGCAAACATTTTAAAAAAGTACGTCGGAGCACGAATATCTCCACAAGAATGACACAGAAAACTTCCAACAACCCCGCGGTGTAGGGGTTAAAAGAGTTACCATCCCTCACCTCCCTCACTGTATAGAGTGTTTGGCCATGCCTTCTAATTAGGAATACTGAGCTCACAACAGGGTGCCGACTGCACCGTTGGTTGAGAGGACTCTTCACTTTCAGTGGAATTTCAACCCTACATACAGTGGACTAAGGGACACTTATCCACTCCCAGGCAATAGTAAACACTTCAATATAGTGCTATACTTAGTAACAGAGGTTTTGGCAGGGTGGCATGAGCCACCCTTCTAATGCGCGATGCCTCAATTATACATGACTTCCAATCCTACAGGACTCTACCTTTCTCCCAGGCCAATCTTCACACCTTGCAGATTCAGGGGAATAGACTGTAGCACCAGTCGAGCAGGGCAGTACTCCCAAGGTGGATGAAAAGCTGATGACCGGGAGAGCTGGAACCCACATTCCCTCACCCTTAGGAACAGTTCCTTACCATCCCCCTTTGCTGAACTTTTTCAGTGTTTCAGTTACACAGAGAGTAGGCCAGCATGCTCTCCAATACAAGTTTCTCTAATTGTCAACACCAAACTACATGCACAGTACACAATACACTTCCTTTTCAAAATTTGAAAGAAACATGGCGTTTGAACACGTAGCCTCGGAGTCCCCGGGGGGGGGGATCATAAATGCCCCCACCATCTGCCCCCTCTCCCGGTGACGACTCGATGAGCTGCTTGGAACCACTATCTGGCTCACTTCATTTCTACAACATTCACGGCCTTTCCTCTAACTTTCGCTCTGTTGAGCACCACCTCTCTTCCTCTAAACCACACCTTCTTTTCCTAACTGAGACTCAGCTGTCTGAGACAACTGCTAGCAAACCTTTTTCTGTATCCTCCTACTTTCTCTATACTTATTTCAAAGACAAAGGTGGCTGTTGTGTTTATGTACGCAAATCTTGCTCTCGTGTTCCTGAACTTGATTCTTCTGAATTCTCTACTCTTTGGCTTTGCCTTTCCTGTCATTCTCTGACTAAATATATCTGCGCTGTTTACTTATCCCCTAACTGTACTGACTATGAAAAATATTTCTACTATCTTACTTCTATAATGGAACACATTCTGTCCATTTCTCGCTTCTCTGAAATCTCCATTCTGGGAGATTTCAATGTTCACCACCACGTTTGGCTCTCCTCATCTTTCACTGATCCACCTGGTGAATAAGCTTACATCTTTTCTATTTTTAATGACCTAGAGCAGCTTGTACAGCACCCTACCCGTATCCCTGACCACCTTGGAGAGAGCTCCAACATTCTCGACCTCTTCCTTACAACTAATCCTTGTGCTTGCACTGTTATTCTTTCCTCTCCGTTGGGCTCCTCCGATCACAACCTTATTACTTTAACCTGTCCTATTGCTCTGGTACGGCCTGTGGACCCTCAAGAAACGTCGACTATGGCACTTTGGTGCGGCAAATTGAGAGGCCCTCAGAAAGTACTTCTTTGATTTTCCTTGGAATGATTATTGCTTCCATGGCCGGGAGCCATCTGAATGTGCCTTGCACATTATGGAGGTTATTCTCTCGGGCATGGAAGCATACATTCCCTTTTCATAATCTTTGTCTATTGCAAGAAAGCATTTATCACGCTTGTTCTAATGCTGTCCACCAAAAGGAGAGGGCCTATAAAAGGTACCAGAGACAACCCACCCTTGTATCACATATTTTTTATGTTTCTGCCCGAAATCGTGCTAAGTTTGTTCTTCGTTCTGCTAAAAATAATTTCATCCGTGCTAAATGCTCTCAACTCTCCAACTCGAGTTCTTCTCACTCCTTCTGGCACCTTGCCAAAAATCTTTCTAACAACTTTACCTCAACATCCTTCCCTCATCTTTTCTACTCTGATGGCTCCAATTCCACCTTAGACGATTCCGGTGCTGTTCCTCCATCACTTCCCCCCTCTGACTTCCTCATGGCTGACATTAAAATTTCTTCAGCTGATGTATTTTCTGCCATCACTGGCCTCAACACTAACATGGCATATAGGCCTAATGGAGTCCCTCCTGTTGTCCTCAAAAATTGTGCTTCTCTGCTTACTCCTTGCCTAGGTAAACTCTTTTGCCTTTGTCTGTCAACTTGTATCTTTTCTTCTTGCCGGAAGTTTGCTCTTATTCAGCCAGTCCCAACCCTCGAACTATCTTCCAATCGCTTTAACATGTTGTGTCTCAAAAATTTTTGAGTCAGTTCTTAACAGAATAATCTTAACGCATCTTTCCCATCACAACCTTCTTTCTGATCGTCAGTATGGGTTCCGTCTGGGACGTTCCACTGGCGATCTTCTCACCTACCTTTCAGACTCCTGGTCATCCTCCTTTCGGCACTTTGCTGATGGCTTTGCCATTGCACTTGACACCTCAAAGGCTTTCGATCGAGTCTGGCATAAATCTTTAATTTCCAAACTGCCCTCTTACGGTTTCTATCCTTCTATCTGTGCCTTCATCTACAGCTTCCATTCTGATCGTTCTATAGCCGCTGTTGTAGACGGCCATCGTTTTTCTCCTAGATCTATCATCTTTTATTCAGCAATGACCTTCTAAGCTGTACATCTATCCCTATCCACTAGTATGCTGATAATTCCACCCTTCACCTTTCCATTTGGTTCTGCAGCGTCCATATCAGCAGTTACTTCAACAAACAAGGGATGAGGCTTAGCACACCTAATGTCACTTGGCTCGTATCTCTGATTGGGGTAAAAATAATCTTATTGTTCTTAATGCATCAAAGACTCAGTTCTTACACCTATCAGCCCAACAAAATCTTCCACAGGATTACCCACTAATGTTTAATAATATCTATCTCAGTCCTGCATCATTCTTGAACATGATTGGGGTTTCATTCTCTCGGGAATTATCTTGGAAAGAACATATTACATCTCTTGTGAAATCTGCTTCCAAGAGATTAGGTGTGCTAAGCCGACTCTGAACCTTATTTACCCCTGCACAGTTGTTGACTTTATACACGGGTTTATTTACCCCTGTGTGGAGTACAACTCTCATGTTTGGGAAGGCTCCTCACATACTACTCTTCTGAATAGGGTGGAGTCAAAGGCTTTTCGTGTTTAACTCTCCTCCTCTTACTGACTCCCTTCAACCTCTGTCTCTTCGCTGCACTGTTGCATCTTTATCTCTTTTCTGTTACGACTTCAACTGTCACTGGTCCTCGAAACTGTCTGCTTGCATCCCTCCGCCTCTATGACGGGCACGTAGCATCCGTCTAGCAACAAACTCTCATCCCTTTTCTGTCCAGCTCTCTAATGCAAAAGTTAACCATTACTCCCAGTCCTTCATTTCTGCAGCTGGTCAGCTCTAGAACTGTCTTCCTCTGTTTGTATTTCCTGCTTCCCATGATCTCAAGTTTTTCTAACGCATTGTGTCCAGGCATCTCGAAATGAATGGGTCTTGAATTTGGGTCTCTTTCATATTGTTTTTGTTTTCTTGGAAGGAACAATTGTGGGCCCATGGCCTTTGTTTCCTTCTTCCTTGCATTAAGGAAAAAAAAAATACTATCTCTCCCCCATACTTCAGCATTTCATCACACACTCCATCAATTCCTGGGGCTTTCCCCATTTTAACCCTTTCGCGCACGGTAAGTTTCATTAAGTTTCATGGCTCACGATTTTACTCCCGCGCGTGCTCCACTAGCAGCCCGTGGTACGCAAATTACATGTATTCTTGCCTCATTTTCACCACCCAAACCTCAAAATGTTGCCCTGAAACTCACATCATCTTATTCGCCGATGTTTGTTCTAGCTGAGAAGCCAAAAGAAAATACAGAAAAATACAAATAAAAGTACACAAGGCCGCCGTGAATAAACATTTTGGAACGTTGATCTCACTTCCCAACATCGTCGTTCGAGAGTTTTCCATCATACAGAAAAATGTTATTAAAATCTTTGATAGAGAATTTCATTGGCTTTCTAATGAGGTACGTTCGGTTGTAATGCGATTTGTAGTTTTCGAGAAAATAGCCAAAAACTAAAAGATATTATTGTAAAAAAAAATGATTTTTGTTCAGGGAGGTATACTGCAGAAGTTTTCTCACACACCTTATGTTTTTATTTCATAATCTTATGTAGAATTTCATAAGCTTTCTCCTGATACCTTTTTGTTTTGATACGCTTCATAGTTTCCGAGTAAATCGCAAACCTACAGGGTACTCGCGGCCGCGGTGCACTTTCGTCATGCGTGCACAATAACCGCCTAATAACCACAACTTTTCATTAGAGAAATTACATAGTTATGTCCTGTTCATATGTGGAATTCACTGATCTTTATCATGGTTCTTACAGGAAATCGATACGTTCAATAATTTTGGAGTAAATGGACGACAAAGATAGAACACTCTTCCCCGCCCGCAAGGGAGATAAAAACGCTCAATTTCCCTGCCTCACGAATTCTTACATATTTTCGCTAGTTACGTTTTATTATTATTATTTTTTACTCAAATTATACACGAGAAATATCATAAGCTCTTTGATAGTGTTCTCAGTAACTCGACATTTCCACTAGTCTTTTGCTAAAGCTGACTTTCTTCCATATCATTTGTGTATACAGTATGTAAAAAACAATACTTATTTGTGAAAAAAATATAGAAATGTAGAAACAGGTCAATGTACAAATCATCAAAATATGGATAACTCACTTGCTCCAGACGTGTTGAGCTGCTGGCAGGAACTTGAAGGTATTGAAGATGAGTTAGGTAGTGTGTGTGAGTTTTGTGTGTGTGTGTGTGTGTGTGTGTGTGTGTGTGTGTGGCGTATTCTCTGTTCCTTGCACCACGTTTGCCTAACACATACGATGCACACAATAGATTTCTCCACGAACATTCGCTGCACGACATACGTAGCAACACATACTGTATATGACATTATAAATGTCATATATGTGTCGTTGTGTGGCGTATTTTCTTGTCCTTGATCATTACGTAACTTTCCGCTGTCAGTCAGTGCACGCAATATTTCTCGGTGAACACTCGCTGCACTATTTTATACGTATATTTCACACTGAAGCATATGCAATATAAAACACTACCACATGATTCCATCCCAGCCTCTTCTGTTATTCCCTTCCCTATGTATTGTGTAAGAGACCGCCTGTTCCCTTAGCAACTAATCCATATGTCTATGTTATCTCTATGGCATAACATAATGCCTGCTATGGTAGGTCAGTTATTTCACTAATCCAGGCACTATATGTTTCACAGATGTATGTAATGGCTTCACTATAAGAGTAAAATACATCATTTTACGGGCAGGGTGAGTGGAAACCCCGCAATAACAAACCAGACTGCCTCTAGGCCTAACAGCTGATAACGGGCCCCAATGCTTTACAAACAATATATCTATGTTCAATAGACACAATCACTTCACAGTATAGTAAAAAACACTGTAGAGTCACAATATTTCAATAATGGCTTCAGAATCGGGTGGGAGGGGGAAAATGGCAGATTTAAAGGGACAACACAACACAGCACGACCCTGCTGTCTGGCTGCTAGTGGAGCACTGAGATTCTATCACTACCTACTGGCACATAGGAGTCATTGCAGTGTTGCCAAAGTCTTACCTCGGGGGAGACACGTGGCTGCTAGAATGCTACAAAATTTGACGCAAATCGACTGAAAACTTATTTTTGTTATTTTTTTTTTTGCGTTTTCACGCGATTTGCGGTCCTGTGCTTCTGCACACCACACCACATGTAACGTAAATCGGGGTACCGTGCGCAAAAGGGTTAAGTTTCTTCAATGATTAACTGAATATAGTTAAAAATCTGGCGGCGCAACTACCAGGGTCATATGCCGCCGGACAACGAGGTAAAAGATGCAACAAATAAAAAGTGCATATTCATAAAATTAAAACTCATTTGCAGGAATAAAACGCTAAAGTATAATATATTAATCTGTTATAAAAGTGGAAGGAGGCCTGCCTCCTGAAGAAAGTTAAAAACATCAATAAAATCGGTGTGGGTGGTGTGGGCTTCCCCAAGCATCAAGGACAGATGGTAGGCACCATCTGCTCCCTTATGCCTATTGAGGAATCTCTGACATAGGTCCCCCAGACTAGGACACTTGACCAGCAAGTGACGGACAGTAAGGGGAACAAGGCAATCATCACAGTACGGTTGAGTCCCACCTCTCATCAGGAATCCATGTGTAAGCATAGAGTGCCCAATCCAAAGCCTGGCAAGAGCCACCTCCAATCGCCGAGGCATGGAGGGAGATTCCCTGGCACAACCACTCTCTGAAAGATTCCTTTTAGCTTATTAACCCGCCGAGTCCCACTGACGTACGGTGTACGTTGCAACTTTTTTCCGCGGACAGACCCAACGACATACACCGTACGTCACGCAATTGCAAGGCCCATTATGTGCACATTTTTCAACATTCGCGGGTGATTTTTGGTAGGCATATGTCGGAGACCTTCCTCTACCTGCTGTCAAGTGGGGATACTACCTGGCCCCTCCTATCCCCCTTCTTTCCCCTCCCCCCACACTGGGCAATTCACCTGTTAGCAGTAAGCTGGCCAGTAAAGGTATGTTGCCCCACGGTCTCTCTAATGACGAAATTCACGGTGAAAGTGATTCCTGAGGTGGAGGACAAAGAAACAAAGAAGCTAGAGGTAGAAGCAAACAGAAGTGATGAGATGGTAATGTCGTAAAGGAAGGTGCCATATACTGAGGTTTTGGATAAGTGAACAATGCTTATAAACGCCTATATTATTGTGTGAAAACCATTATAGACTTTTACTACACATAAATTCGTACCAAATAAATGAAATAAATATGAAATTTAAAGTGGCTTGAATTAGTCAACCCTTCCATAGTTCGTTTTCTTAGCCAGGTACCTTGAAAAAGAAGGAAAACGTATGGTTGAGTGACACCTGTATCAACATTTTTTTACCTCAGGATCGCGATTTCACTATGAATTTTCGATGATTTTCACCAAAAGCGAAGGTTTCAGCCAAAAAACAAAAAGTCAAAAATCGGTCGGGATCTGGGGTAGGCTGGGTAAAAAAACGCTCGGGACTCGGCGGGTTAAGAGCAACACCATCCCAGTATCTCTGCCAACGCGTACGAATTGTGTACCGCAAGTAGGGTATTACATCAGAAACAGTAAGTGGGTAGGTGGTTGGGGGCTGTTGAGAAGACGCAGCTTTAGCTAATGTATCTGCCCTCTCGTTGCCCACCACACCAACATGTGAGGGAACCCAACAGAAGTGTACATGATGGCCACGACGGCCAAGAAGAAATAGCCACTCTAAAATTGATAAAACCAATGGATGGGATGCATTAAAAGACTCCAGGGCGGAAAGAGCACTACGGGAGTCACTAAAAATCACAAAAACAGATTGGGGGAGAGTAAAAATGATTTTGAGAGCATATAATATTGCAGTCAGTTCCGCCATATATACTGAAGCAACGCCAGGAAGACTACCACCCCTACTAAGGGAAGGGAAGACAGCACCAAAACCTACTCCAGTATCAGTCTTAGACCCGTCAGTATAGACGGGGACAGAACCCTCATGAGTGGAGGCATGTTCCAAAAGGAGAGATAGGGACACCTGAGAGGGAAGTGCGTCCTTTTTTCCAACAACTTACCTACAAAATGTCACACGTGGGAGTAGCCAAGAACCCACCCTTGGGATCCGATGTGGACAAACTGCCAGTCTCGGAACAGAGAGGGCTAACATAACAGACTGGACCCTGTAACCAAAGGGCTTCAGGAAAGTACGGCGGGTGTCATAAACAGAAGATCGGGAATCATGAGAAATGATGGCACAAGAAATTGAGTCTGGAATGCGGTGAAGACGATACCAACACCTCATCATCAGCAACTGGTGTCGCAAATCCAAGGGAAGTACACCAGCATCCACCAACAAACTTGAAATCAGGGACGATCTGAATGCCCCAGTACACCAGCATGATGCACAGAATTTAAAACCAGAGATGAGCATCTGTTGCAGAGGAGTAGACCTCACACCCATATTCAAGTTTAGGAAGAATAAGGGACCTATGTAAGAGGAGGAGGGTCTGATGGTCAGCACCCCATGAGGTATGAGCCAAAACCCTCAAAAGACTCAAAGCCTTTTGGCATGCCGCCTTGACAGAACGAATATGAGCAACCCAAGTTAGTCGTCTATCATTCAGAAGACCCAGAAACCACGTCTCTTCCACACAGGATATTCTCTGACCATAGAGATACAAGTCAGGGTCTGGGTGAACCCCACGAAGACGACAGAAATGATAGCCAGTGTCTTTGTTAAAGAAAAACGGAAACAGCGAAACTTTGCCCAATCACAAATCCTATTGAGAGCCAGCTGTAACTTCCTCTTTATCAGAGACATTCTAGATGCGGTGAAGGAAATTGAGAGATCATTGACATTTAGTGATATTCGTACACCGTCAGGAAGTACACTGATGATGCTGTTAATGGCAACAGCAAAGAGAGTAACACTAAGGATACTCCCCTGTGGCACTCTATCTTCCAGTGCATGGGTATTAGAAAGCACTCCTCCCACTCGGACCCTTATAAAACGGTTAGATAAAAACTGTTGAATAAAAATAGGCAAATGCTCACACAGACCAAACTCATGAAGAGAAAGTAAAATGCCATGATGCCAGGCAGTGTCATATGCCTTCTCCAGATCGAAGAAGACCGTGACCTGGCGTTGGTTAGTGGAGAAAGCCTCACAGACAGACGATTCCAAGGACAGTAGTGCATCAGAGGTAGATCGCAGTTTTTGAAAACCATACTGGGAAGGGGATAAGAAGTCACCTCTCTCTAAAAACCACACAAGCCTAACATTGACCATCTTTTCCATAACTTTACATAGACAAGACGTCAGAGAAACAGGCCGATAATTCGTCGCCTGTAGGTGGTCCTTATCTGGTTTGGGGATGGGGATAACTACAGCAACCCCCCAACAAGCCGGAAACTCCCCAGAACACCAGATCTTATTAAATAATGAAAGCAAAAACAAAAGGGACTCATCAGACAGGTGACGTAAAAAGGCGAAAAGAATATCATCATAACCAGGAGAGGAATCATGGCACTGCGACAGAGCCGCCTGGAGTTCAGATACTGAAAATGGAACATTGTAAGACTTCCCCAGCAGAGGCAAAACTGAGACCACAGGACTCTAGGAGCCGACGGTGGCAAGCTGAAGGCGAATCTGCATCCATCTGTGACACTGGCAAAATGATCAACAAGCATCTCTGCAACAGTGAAGGGATCAGCCACAGTTTCACCTGCTGCAGATAGAATAGGAGGGGAGGGAACAGTAAATTTTCCTGAAATTTTCCTTACCCGGTTCTACACCTGAGTGAGGGAAGTCCTCGAACTGATGAAGGAAACGTAACCTTTCCAGGATGAACGCCTGGACTTCTTTAAAACCCGCCTCATATAAGCTCGTCCCTTCTTATACGCCACCAAATACTGAGGGTTTCCATGGCGACGACGAAGTCGAGAGAAGGTGACTCGTTTAGCTTTCACCGCGGAACTGCACTCAGAGGTCCACCAAGGAACTGGACATTTAGGAAACTGACCCTTCGTTCTTCGAAAAGATAGCAGGACTGCCGAGTGCACCACGTCCGTGAAAAATGACACCGCCTCATTAGCAGCCAAACTCATTGACAGAAATGGAAATGGAACTCAAATCTCTGAAACGTGGCCAGTCAGCCTTATCCAAATGCCAGCGAGGAAGACGTGGCTGAGGTCCACCTGCGCTAGCAGTCAAAAGTAACGGAAAATGGTCACTGCCATACAGGTCTGGCAACACATCCCAGGTAAAATCTAAAACAGCATCAGCTGAACATAAGGACAAGTCAACAGCAGTAAAGGTTCCAGTATGGCTATGGAAATAAGTCATCTTATTAGAGTTCAAAATGTCCAGCTCCTCATCCTCCACTAAAGAAGCTAGCATAACATCCCAAGGGTTGGTTTCACTGTTTCCCCATAGTGGATGGTGGCCATTCATATCTCCTAGTAACAGAAAGGGGGAAGGAAGGCCATGGACAAGGCGTTCCAGATCCTCCCGTTCAACAGTGGCACTAGGAGGAAGATAAAGGCTGCAAACTGCATACTGCCTACGTAAAAACATCCAGACAGCAACAGCCTGCAAAGGAGTGGAGATGTCCAGATGACTGTATGGAATATCCTGGCAAAGGAAGATAGCAGCACCTCCATGATGACCTTGGCCAGGGACAGGATCAGAACAAAAGGCATGGTAACCAGAAGGACCAGAGGGAACAGCATCACTCACCATGGTCTCTTGGATGCACATGCACAGAGGAGTAAATTGAGAAACAAGATGACACAGTTCCTCACAGTTGGCACGTAAACCCCAACAATTGCACTGGATGATAGAACCCACAGTGGAGGGATGATTAAGTGTGGGACTGGACTCTTCCTGACAAACGGCAGGTTTGGACTGATGCTTGTGCAGCCCTTTGGGAAGAGACTGCCGAGCACCAGGAACCCGCACCCTATGGCGAACATCCTCTGAGTTGGAATAACACTTGGCCTGCGAAGTGGCTTGGTGGCCGCCCTGGATGATGGAGGGTTGCCAGTGCCAACATCAGAACCCCCAGAAGTGGAATGAGTGTCCAAATGATTAGATCCCTGTGGAGATGACAGTTTGTGTTTCTGAACTGAAGCTCCAATGGTCTATCCAACACCATCCTCGGGTGGGGACCTAACCACAGCCGAACTATCAGCTTCAGCTTCCAACTGGCTAGCCCCTTCAGCCTCTGGGGCAGATGAAACAGGCGAGGGGTCAACACAAGGTTCGACTGCAGAGACCTTAGGTGGCCGGTCTTCATGCTCAGAGGTCTCTGACTAACTGCGATGACGTTTGCCACGTACAGATGGAGCTTCAGGCTTACTGGGTAAGACGGGAGAAGGAGTCCCGTCAACGTGGACATCTGCCACAACCTCAGAAGTATGCAAGTCATCAGCCACAGAAGTGCGGGCGGAAACAGTCAGATTAGCTGTCAGGCAAACATCATTCTCACCTACAGGACTAACCATGGGGACAGTATTCTGTATTTCACGAGTCGGAGTGGGTACTGGAGTGGGTCGAGGCTGCCTTTGAAATACGGGGTGATGCACTGGTGTTCTAGACAAGACAGAAGCATACATAACCCCTGGCTGAAAGAAGAGAGTCTGGGCTCTCCTCTTAGCTTTGGGAAATGACACCCTCTCATGTGTACGTATGGACAAAATTTCCCTTTCCAGGCAGTATCGGGGACAGCTCTTAGAAGACACTGCATGAGGACCTCCACAATGATAACATTTAAGAGGTCCTTGGCAGTCGCCGGTATGACCTGGTTCACCACATGAGACGCAGATACCAGGAAGGCCAGCTTGTGCATGGCGGCAAAAGCGGCTAATATGCCCATACCCCTGGCAGTGGAAACACCTCTTTGGGGCTGGAACATAGGGCTTCACCGGAAGAGAAAGCCAGGCAAGTTTCACTGCTGTAGACAACGTCAACCTATTAAATGTCAGGAACAGTGTTGGTGTCGGGGTCAAAATACCTTCTATTTTCTATTGTAGGCGCTTGACTTTCACCACGCCTGAAGACTGCAGTTCTTCCAATAACTGTGCCTCTGAATATTGAAGGAGGTCACTAGAATGAATCACGCCTTTAAATTGGTTAAAAGTAGGATGGGGTACTCAGGAAACAACTGCACCAGAGACTGAAGTTAATTTCATCAATTTTGAGCTGTCTTCCAGGGAGGACACCTCGATGAGGATGCTTCCATCCCTCAATGAACAAATTTTAGGTTTGCTCCCACAAGCATCAACTATGGCTCTGAGTAAATAAAAAATATCCATATCCAGCACTGATGTACCTACCGAGGGCTTCAGCACTAGATATTTTGCGTATGTCGCTGGCACCATTTCGGCTGGAACTAACCCAAGAGTCGAACCAACCCGATGAGACCTCCTCCCTGCCCCAGCTGAGTGCTGGTGAAGAGGAGGAAAGTCTCCAGGGGCCTGGAAAGGCTCCAAGGTGGCAATAAGGGAGGTGCAGTCCGTAGGATGGCCGAGGACAGATGCAGTGTCATCAACAAGAGCCTGATTTTTCTGGAAATTCTCCATTTATCAACAAAAAAACCTTGATTCCCCCACCCCTCCACCCACCATGGAGCCCAACAAGGGAAGGTTTTATGCCAGGGATAACACCACTGGTGGTTCTTCACGTCAGTATTTACAACAGAAAATATATATACGATTCCTGCTGTTTCCCCCATTCCTATAGAAGAGGGCAACATAATTACTGACATCACAGTTAGCGATCGCGACGTACTGCTTGCAATAAACAAATTAAAAGAGAATGAAAGACCAGGACCAGACAAAATATCTCCACGTGTATTGAAGGAACTACAGAATGAAATATCAAAGCCTTTGTCTGAACTTTTCAACTTATCACTTAAGAGCAGTAAGGTGCCACATGAATGGAAGCTTGCCAACGTAACCCCAATATTCAAAAAGGGCAACAG
>JAGKTI010026738.1:0-13486 GCA_018397915.1 Birgus latro | reverse complement strand
AGCACAGGGGGCATCAGCTTCAGGGCGGCTAGTGGCCTGCTCTGCCTCTGGCCTGATGTGACTTATGGCCGACATCTGGGTTGCACAAGGGATGACAGCTTCAGCGCGGCTAATGGCCTGCTCTGCCTCTGGCCTGGCGTGACTTATGGCCGACATCTGGGTTGTACAGGGGATGACAGCTTCAGTGCAGCTGATGGCTTGCTCTACCTCCGGCCTGACGTGACTTATGGCCGACGCCTGGGTTGCACAGGGGACAACAACTTCCGTGCGGCTAATGGCCTGCCTTACCTCTGGCCCGATGTGACTTATGGCCGACGTCGGAAGGGCACAGGAGGTGGGAGCTCTGGTGCGGCTAATGGCTCATACCGGTGAGCTGGGAACACTAGCAGCAGAGGGACGGACTGTGGCCGATCCTGCCTCGTGCCCAGTACGGCTTATGGCCTGTCCTGTGGCGCCACTCTGGGGGGAACGCCTACAGGAGATGGACGACTTATGGCCAGTCCTGCCCGGCCGACACGCGTCAGTGTCGCAGCCCTGTGGCGGGGATGCAACCGGGGAACGGACTGTGGCCGGTTCTGCCCCGTACCCGGTACGACTATGGCCGATACCACAGCGTTGTGTGGAGTTGTAAACTCCACCCCTTACCTGTTGAGTGGAGCTACGGCCGGAGACTAGGTGCCGGGGACTGCTACCTTTCCGGGTCATCACCTGGGCGCGAGAGGGGTGCCGGGAAGTGACACAGGTACGCCATTCCTGCTCCCAGCCACTCTGTGTCAGCGGCAGTCCCCCAGTGGTACTGGGGGGGTTGGGGGTGCTGGTGTCGTCTGTTCCGGCCGTCGTGTTGTCTGTGGCTGCAACCCCTAACTCCTGTATTTCACCACCCTCCTCGGTAACGAAGTCACGACCCCGTGACTGGAGATGGTATAGGTTGGCATTGGCCGTTTGGTGGATATGATCGAGGTGACTCAGGAAAGTCGTCCAGTGGTCAGTGGGCACATTGGTGTTCAGGTGGTGGGCGTAGGCGACTCGTAGAGTGGAAAGGTGGTTTGTCTGCTGGAGAAGTCACAGCAGGTGTTGTGTGCTTCTTACACATAGGTGTCGCCCGAAGGTGGGAATCCAGGTGATTCTCGTGACACGCATGGTGGTGGTGGTGGTGGTGTCTTGGAAGCAAATGCTGGCCAGAGGTAGCCTGGTGCGGTTTAAATTGCCAGTGGAGTGTGGGGGCGATGTTCCCCTGGGAATGCGGCGGGGCGCTTTCTTCCACACGAGATGCCGAGTAGGAAGGGTTATCGGGGTGGTATGGGGGGGTGGGGTGGGTGGTTGGCTGTTACTGGGCGAATGGGTGGGCATAGGGGTTGAGGTGTAGCGAGCTGGTGGGCGTGAGATACGCCCGAAACAGGTAGTGGTGGTGGTTAGTCGTGGAGTGGGCAGCAACGAGGAAAGGAAAGGTGGAGTGGGGGCGGGTGGAGTGCGGGGTGGTGTGGTGTGGTTGGTTCCTGGGGTTGGTGGGGTGGGGTTAAGCTGGGCGCGGAGTGCAGGGAGGCCGGTACTGTGGAATTTCCAGTAGGTGTGTGTTGAGCACATGGAGCAGGCAGCATGGTGGCGGCAGGGGAGCGCGGTCGTGGTGTTAGCGTAGTGCACGGGCTTGGTGAAGGAGTTTCGAGTGGTGAGGGAGCGGTGGAAACCGATGGGGAAGGGGATGGGGATGAATAATACATAAAGGGCTCTTCATGGGGAGCGGGCGGTGTTGAACTTGCTCGAGTGGTTGAGGAGGGAGCGGCGGGGGCTGGGGAGTCCCGGGCGGGGCGGACGTGGTGATTCCTGTAGGTGCGGGAGGTTCCGTGGTTGTTGATGACGACTTGGAAGGGGTTGGGGACTCTCGTGACGGTATAGGGCCCCATAAAACGAGGGGCAACCTTATTGAGGGTGGGAAGACAAGCCACGAAAACTTCATCACCTGGTTTGTAAGGGTTAGCAGAGGAGGAATCTGTCTGAGCGTCCTGGTGTCCATGCAGGTGTTGTAGGCGATGCTTCAGGTGATATAGGGGGTCCGTGGGTGGGGAATGAGTGGGGGATTGGAGGTGTTGTCAGAGAGGGAGGAGGAGGGGCGCCTCTCCGAATACCCGCTCGTGGGGGGTGATGCCGTCATCGCGGGGGCAGGTGTTCATTCCCCATTGGACAATCTTGACATGGGCAGGCCATTCTTGGTCCTGGGTACTTTAGATTCGGGTTCTGACTTGGTTTAGTAAGGTCCGATGGCTCCTTTCGCATACCCCATTTCCTTGGGTCCAGTAGGGGGAGGAGTGGGAAATGGAGAACCCGAATATGATGGATAGTTCTTTCCATATTTGTCCCGTAAATTCTGGGGCATTATCGGAGTGAATGGCCTGGGGAACGCCAAAGTAGGGGAAACATGAGGGCGTCGGCTATGGCGACGGCAGTGTGTTCCTTGGCCGGACAAATGATCAGGAACTTGGAATAAACGTCGACGATGTATCAGTAGCCGGACCTAGGTGGCAGGGGTCTGACAACGTCGACAGACAAAAGCTGCCAGGGTTTGTGGGCGGAGATCTTGCCGGTAGGACCCGCCGTACGGGTGATGTCTTTCCCTAAGCAGCATGCTCAACACGCCTGAGTGACACGCTGGGCGAAGGTAGTGGGGTTGAGAGCCCAATAAAGGTCGTTGAAGACCTGAGTTAGCCTCTTCGTACCCAGGTGGATTCCATTGTCCAAGTGGAGGTGGGTGAGGATGCCCACGGCGGAGTCCGGATCAAGGAGAATGTGGCCCGATGGCGTGAAGAGTTAGTCCCCTTGCAGGTGGAGTTGTGCTAATAGATACTGGGGAATCCAGGGAGGCCGATCTCGATTTTGCCAATGCTGGATCAGCTCGGACTGAGGAAGGAGCGATTGTACTGGCAGGCGGGAGAGAGCGTCGGCGTTGGCGTGTAATTTCCTGGGCCGGTAAGCAATCTCGTAATCAAACTCCTCGAGCTCTTCGCGCCAGCGGAGGGGTTGGGCATTGTGGGTGGCTGATTGCCAGAGCCATTGAAGGGATTGGTGGTTCGTGATGACGGTGACCCTGGTGCCAGATAGGTAGGCCCTGAAGTAATCGAGGGCCCAGACGATGCCCAAACATTCGCGCTTGTTAGCGGCATAATTTCGTTTGGCAGGGTTTAGGGTGCGGCTGGCGCAAGCTATGATGTGTTCGTGCCCTTCCTGGACCTGTGCCAGGACGGCGCCTATGGCTGCCAGGAAGACGTCGATGTATCACCTGAAGGGGAGGTCGTAGTTAGGGAATGCGACGATGGGGGAGGAAACAAGCTTCTCCTTCAAGGAGTGAAACGCGGCGACTCGGTCGTTGCTCCAGATGAAGGGCTCGCCTTTCTTAGTGAGGTCATGGAGCGATTTCGCAAGGTTAGCTAATCCTTTGATGAACCGCCGGTAGTACGACGTGAGTCCCAGGAAGGCACGGACTTGGTGGACGTCTTGGGGAAGAGATTGGTCGGCGATGGCTTTCAGCTTCTCGGGATCTGGGGAGATGCCTTTCCCTGAGACAATGTGTCCTAGGAAAGGGACAGAGCGGGCGGCCTGGGGTATTCACTGAAACACCTGTCGGAGGCGGTGCAGGTGATCAGCCCACGTTTTCCTAAAGACAATAACGTCATCGAGGTACGCCAGGCAGACTTCCCAGGTCAGACCGCTGAGGATGGACTCCATGAGGCGGGAGAAGGTGGCCGGGGCGTTGCATAGCCCAAAGGGGAGAACATTAAATTGATAAAGTTTCCCATTACTCGTGGAGAAAGCCGTTTTCTCTTGATCCTGTGGGTGGACGGGAACCTGCCAGTATCCTGACTGGAGGTCCAGCGTGGAGAACCAGGTGGAGCCGTGTAGGGAGTCTAGGGAGTTGTCTATTCGGGGGAGAGGAGTGGCATCTTTGGTGGTTACATCGTTCAGGCGGCAATAATCGATGCAGAAGCGCTGAGTGCCGTCTTTTTTTCCGAACCAGGACAACGGGAGAGGACCAGGGGCTGGTAGAGGGTGTTATGATGCCGGCGTCCAGCATTTCTCGAACTTGCCTGTCCTCTTCAGCCCATTGGTGTGGGTTCTTCCGGCGAGAGGGTTGCCAGATGGGGGGCCCAGTGGTATGAATTTCATGGGCTAGATACGTCGCAAGTCCCAAGTCGGCGGGCCCGGTCGAGAAAAGGTCTTGGTATTCAAGTAGTAGATAGTGTAGCGTCTCGGCTTGATGGGGAGATAAGTGGTCAGGCAAAGGAGGGAGGGGAGAGAGATTTGATTCTAGGGGTGGTGTGTCGCAAGGCTCTGCTGCCTCTAGGTCGCCGACCAGGAGTCCCCTTGGCAGAGTGAGGGGCGTAGCCGCCAGGTTCGCCACTTTGACTGCGTTAATGTGGAGCGGAAGGAGAGTCGGTGACATCAGGCAGGCAGCGAGGGGCCCGGTGGGGACACTTGGAAAAAATAGGGAATGGGTCCCAGTGGGCTTATTGATCCTTAGCCACGCTTCGTGGTGGGGAGGAATGGTGAGGGAGGACGCGACGGTCGCGGGCTGGGGGGGCCGGGGCAGGAGAAGGGGGGGGGTCGTCTTGCCTTGTGCAAGTACAAATGACTTGGAGTTCTTGGGGAGGCTGTCGAAACTGAAGTCACCTCCCGTGGCAGTCTATGTACGTGTGGAACTTTTGGAGCAGGTCTAGCCCCAAGTAACCATCATAAGTACGGCAGGACGAGTCAAAAATGATGAAGGGATGACAGGTGGAGGCTCATTGATGAGTCTTAATTTGTAGGGCCCGAGTTTCCCCACGAATAGGCAAGGGGCCTTCCCCCGCGTCTATGAGGCGGGCCGAAGTGGGGAGAATGGGCCCAAAAACTTTCTTATGGCGGGAGTAGAAGTGTGTATACAAGCAGGACCTGGCAGCTCCCGTATCTACCAGAAGTCTTGCCTTGACTCCCTGTAGTTTCATCTTATCATAGACCGGGGGTCGGTACTTTGTAGAGGTGGCCCCCGCCACCGTGGGGAGGTGCGGGGGCGATCCTAAAAATCCAATGCCAGCTCGAGGGCTGTGTTGGTATCAGCCTTCTCAGGCTCGCAGCCGGCGTCAGGTTCCTCAACGAGGGGGGGTTGGGGGTTTGCAGGGCCCTCATCTTCTGCCAACATTGGGCGGCGCCTCGGTGGGTCGGCTCTCATTCTGCGTGCCACCTTCAGTTGTTCACGTATGTCGTGAAGTGGGCAGCGGCTGTTGCAGGCTGTGAACTCCCACGGATTGAGAGTGATAAGATTTGTACTGTCTTTCTCGGGTGGCCGCTTCCTGGTGGGGTGGGCTCTTGGGAGAGCCGAGGCGGAGGTGCTTCGTGGTGGGGCTGGAAAGGGTTGGGGCGGCGTGGGGGGGGGTTCGTTGGGAACCGGCTCACGACCCCGATGTGTTGCGTGTCGGGGCGTGCTGCGAGAAGGCGGCGGCGAATGAGCTGGACATCGCGGTCCAAATTTCCCGTCGGGTCATGGATAGTAAAATGTTCCTTAACCATGCCCGGGAGGACTCTGAGGAGAATGTTGAATATATGCTCATCCCGGGTATTCATTTCGGCATCCGGGTATGCAGCGGTGACGAGTCGCCTAGCTTGGACCAACGTGTTGTCCAAATCCCCGTCATATTTTAGAGCATCTAGTTGTGAAACTGCTACAACTTTCCCTAATGACGGGGTGATAGCGTCTGTAACTATTTTTGCAAACCTGGCCCATGTGAGATCTGGGACTATTTTTGGTGCTATACTAGATACCGCCTTCCCCAGGTAAGGTAGAGTGACAATTATTTTCTTGTTATCTTCTTCAAATCCAATATCAAGTAATGGCTTGACCATTTGTAGGTAAGTAGTGATGTCGCATTGTTCTGGGTCAAATTTTGGTAGGGGTACATGTGTTTTGGCTGCCATTTTGACAAAAAGTTTTCCAGTCCTTTTTCACCATCTGGGTCAAGAACCACCGCTAGCCACCAGTGTTATGCTACGTATTTGTGGCTCGGTTTCTCGCCCTCAAATACGCAGCCTACAGCGGGTCCCTATTCTAGACCGGGAGGTAACTCCAAAGAGTAGGACTGGTCACAAAAACAAGGCAGTAAGTATTACACACATGTATTCCAGATATTTTCCAAAGAACAATAGTACATCACAAATATATTACAACTGGGTTGGCCGGGGGTAGGTTAACTCTGTACACAAATGGAATCTGTCACTATACCGACTGGTAGAGGTATGGTACTATTTACCCGACACTTATGGCACATACAATATACATATAATTTAGGACACAGGAATGAATTTACTATAATTTCCTAAACCCATATAGCACTGGACGGCACTGTATATGAGTTACGTTAACACCTGTGTCACAGGTACCTGGTGGCCAGAAGTCTATCTCAGGTAGTGTTGCCCATAGTGATCACTGGCAGGGGGGACTGCGATATTTTGGTATATCCTGACTAACGTGTCTGGACACGGGGGTGAGTGAAGCTTTAAGGCACAAAGGGGAGGGAGAGTGTAAATAACAAGGGAATGGCACAAACGACACAATAGGAATATTCTGTTGGTCACAAAGACTAGGAATATTCTGTTGGTCACAAAGATTGTCCGAGACAATGGGACTCTACCCAAGATATAGGTCAGGCCACGTTCTAGCTATTAGGCTCGTCCAGTCTTATATTCTGGGTTCCTGGTCACTTAAACTCGAGAATACACTGTAGGGGATCACTCGAGATGTATTTGTTGATGCACACAAATATCTGGGTCGAAAGAGCACACACATATGTAAAGTCCACTCACTTGGTTACCACTGGTGGGTCCTAGGTTGATTCCTCCGTCCGGAGGAAAGTCAGAGTGGCGCGCCCCTGGACAGGGCCCCACACGTAGTCGTGGGGCTTGGGGCTTCGGCCAAAGAGAGCCAGGAGATGGGCCTGTCGTCAGGTCTGGGAGAGACTCAGGGAGACCTCGCCCACAGGTAAGTCATGCCCTGGTGTTCGGGGCAACTCCTGGGGCAACTGGGGACCCAGGACACTGGAACCCGGGGCGGCTGGACTGCGGCAACTACTAGATGGCGGTGTCGCCGACAGGGTCGCCTCACAGGAACCTCGGGCCGGGGGAGTAGTAGACAGGGCCTGTCGTTGGCTGCGAGGTTTGCGGGGACTCTGCTTCGGCCACTGTTCACCCTGGTGGAGTTGTAGGGAACCAATGCCTTGTGCGAGGCCTCGCCACATCTCGGGTGAAGGGTCCTCTCCGGCTGCAGGTCCTCCTGTAGGAGGGAAGCGGACGGTGGCCTGCTTTACACCTGGCCCGACGTGACTTATGGCCAACGTTGTGTTAGCACAGGGGGCATCAGCTTCAGGGCGGCTAGTGGCCTGCTCTACCACTGGCCTGGCGTGACTTATGGCCGATATCTGGGTTGTACAGGGGATGACAGCTTCAGTGCGGCTGATGGCCCGCTCTACCTCCAGCCTGGCGTGACTTATGGCCGACGCCTGGGTTGCACAGGGGACAACAACATCCGTGCGGCTAATGGCCTGCCTTACCTCTGGCCCGACGTGACTTATGGCCGACGTCGGAAGGGCACAGGAGGTGGGAGCTCTAGTGCGACTAATGGCTCGTACCGGTGAGCTGGGAACACTAGGAGCAGAGGGATGGACTGTGGCCGATCCTGCCTCGTGCCAAGTACGGCTTATGGCCTGTACTGCGGCACCACTCTGGGAGTGGTGCGCCTACAGGAGACGGACGACTTATGGCCAGTCCTGCCCGGCTGACACGCGTCCGTGTCATGGCCCTGTGTCGGGGATGCAACCGGGGAACGGACTGTGGCCGGTTCTGCCCCGTACCCAGTACGACTATGGCCAATACCGCGGCGTTGCGTGGAGTTGTAAACTCCACCCCTTACCTGTTGAGTGGAGCTCTGGCCGGAGACTAGGTGCCGACGACTGCTACCTTTCCGGGTCATCACCTGGGCGCAAGAGGGGCGCCGGGAATTGACACAGGTACGCCGTTCCTGCTCCCAGCCGCTCTGTGTCAGCGGCGGTCCTCCAGTGGTAGTGGGGGGGTTGGGGGTGCTGGTGTCGTCTGCTCCGGCCGTCGTGTTTTCTGTGGCTCCAACCCCTAACTCCTGTATTTCAGTTAGGGTATGCCAGAATACCACAGTCCCCCCTTCAGTGGTCACTACGCGGCGGGCTCTACCTGAAATAGACTTCCAGCCAACAGGTGTCTATGACACAGTTGTTAACATAACTTATATACAGTGCCGTCCAGTGCTATACGGGATTGGGAAATTGTAGTAAATTCATTCCTGTGTCCTAAATCATAAGTGTACTTTATGTGCCATAAGTGCTGGGTAAATAATACCATACTCTACCAGTCATTATAGTGACAGACTTCCCGTCAAGTAAAACCTTGTGTTCAGTGTTAACCCATCCCCGGCCAGCGCAGTTGGTAATATATTTGTTGATGTACTATTATCCCTGGGAAGATATCTGGAATACATGTGTGTAATACTTACTGCCTTGTTTTTGTGTCCAGTCCTACTCTTTAGAGATACCGACCCGGTCTAGAATAGGGACCCGCTGTAGCCTGCGTATTTGAGGGTGAGAAACCGACCCACAAATACATAGCATAACAATTTGGGTGTTGAAATAATAAATAAGGAAAATTGTTTTGAAAAGTATAGAGAAAACATGTTTAAGAAGGCATCAAAATGAGCAAATTTAACATATTCAGTAATATCAAGAAGCTGTAATAAGCTCATGATTGGAAAAGTGTAGCATTGCCATCTATAATGTATGGAGCAAGTGTGGTGGATTATAAAAAGAAAGATATAGAAAAGCTTCAAGCTATAGAAAATTCAGTATCAAGCAATACTAGGTGCAGCAAAACATGCTCCAATTAGTGGGCTTAGAGGAGAAGTTGGAGCCTCTTTCATTTCGTTTCGTTTTGTTTTTGAAGGCTCCAACATGCTTGCGTGCGTCGGCCTTGGTCACCTAATGGCGGCTTTCCACGCTGCTCGATCCCTGGCAGCCTCCCTGTTCAGTCCCTTAACCCTTAAGTCACACTTAATGACCTCGTCCCATGTCTTTCTCGGTCTACCCCTCCCAACCCCTCCCCCAGTATTAACACCTCTCACCCTTTGTACCCAATTATCATCCCCCATCCTCTCCACATGTCCAAACCACCTGAGCCTACATCTCCTCATCACAACACCAATACACTCCAGTCCCATCCTACCTCTCAACTCTTCTATCATAAACCCAGCCCCCCCAGGCCTTGCACGCAGGGACGCACTGCACATCCACCTAATCATTGTCATTTCTGTACGTTTAAACCTGAGAATATCCTCTTCCTTTACTGCCCAGGTCTCACTATCAAACAGCATCCCACTCCTAACATATGCTACATACAACGACCCCTTAGCACGTAAGGAGAGTCCTCTCAGTGTCAGGAGCGGCAACAGCTCCCTGAACTTCTTCCAACCACTTCTTACCCTAGCAACCGAGCTAACTACAGCCCCACCTCAGGCACATAACATGTCTCCCAAATAACAAAACTCCACCACACGCTCAAGAGACTCACCTGCAAGTTCAACCCTCTCACGCCTAACAATCTCCACCTGCTCTCCCCAGCACGCCGCACACATGAAATCAGCATCATCTCGCAGTCTACCTCTAATACCTCTACATCTCTTGTGCACCCACTTATCACAAACACTACACAAGATGGAATTGCTTCCCACACCCTTGTGGCAAACTGCACATGGCCACTCTCCCTCTCCTCTGATTGTACCACCACCAACCCTAGATATCATCACTTTTGTTTTATCTGCATTCACCCTCAAGCCCTTGTGCCCCATACCATCTCTCCACTTCTTAAATCTTTCCTCCGCCTCCTTTTCATTCTCCGCAATCAACACCAAATCATCAGCATACAATATCTCCCATGGGAGTCCATCTCTGAAGTCATGTGAGAGGGCTTCAAGCACCATGATAAACAACAAGGGACTCAAAACTGACCCCTGATGCACACCAACATTCACGGAAAACTCATCGCTCAAAGCTCCATTCACTCTTACCTGGGTGCGAGCACCCTAACCAGCCACTCTTCCAACCCTAGCTTTCTCATTGCCCACTTCACCACCTCTCTAGGGACTCTGTCAAAGGCCTTTTCCTAGTCAACAAAAGCAAAATACAGTTCCCTTTTCTTTCCAATATATTTTTCCTGAAGCTGTCGAACTGTGAATATGGCATCAGTGGTCCCCCTGCCTGGCATAAACCCAAACTGCATCTCATCTATATTCACTCTTTCTCTAATCATACCTTCTAGAACTCTCTCCATTACTTTCATTATCTGATCTAAGAGCTTTATACCTCTGTAATTTCCCCTTTCCAGGGCATCACCCTTTCCCTTGTACACATTTACAATTACACTCCTCAGCCAATCATCTGGGACAACACACTCATATATAATCCTATTTATCAGGTCAGTGACTATCCTCACCCCAGTATCTCCTGAGGCCTTCAACATTTCGGAAGTCAACCCAGACACACCTGCCGCCTTCCCCACCCGCATCCTGCCTATTGCCTCACTCACAGTAGCAGCGTCAATCAAAGGCCAAGGCCCCAACACTGGATCAGCGGGCTCCAAACCTTCTCTATCCCAATCGAACTCCTCATTCAACAATCGGCTATAATGCTCTCTCCATGCATCTTTAATATCCTCACTGCTCACCACCACCCTTCCATCATCATTCTTCACACACTGCTCACCTACAATGTCCCGATTATCCCTCTTCACCTGATTTGCCACCCTAAAAATCATATTTTTCCTTTCTCCATGATTTAGATTATCAAGTAAAAGTCTCTGTGACTCAGACTTCGCCCTGTATACCTCTCTTCTAGCCCTGCGCTTGGCAGCCAAGTACTCCTCCCTGCTACCACCATTCTTCCATTCCCGGAAAAGCCTTTTTTTCTCCTTAACTGCAGCTTCTACACCCTCATCCCACCACCAAGTTACTTTATGTCTTGGTGGGCCTCTTGTCCAATCGCATATTGTATCAGTAACTCTCAAGAGGTTGTTCTTAAGGGCTCTATAGTGTTCATTAACGCCTCTATCTACGGCTTCCTGTTCAGCCACCACTCTCCTCATCTCACTATAAAAGGCATCCCTTACTGATTGATTTCCCAGCTTCCATGTTTTCCTCCTAGGTACATATGTCCTCCTTCTCATCACTCGATCCTTAAGCACCATGTCACAAATCAACAGTTTGTGCTGCTGCACACACTCCTCGCTTCCTGTAACTTTAATATCCCTCGCTAATCTCCTATCAACCCTCCTGACCAGAAAATAATCTATCTGACTACTAATTCCCCCGGACTCATACGTAATCAACCGGCTGATTCTTTTCCTAAAATGTGTGTTGCACACAATCATGTCCATAGCCTCCCCACACTCGAGTATTCTTTCCCCTTCCACATTCCTCACACCATACGCACATCCTCCATGGACTCCTTCATAACCTTGAGCTGCTTCACCCACATGACCATTTAAATCCCCTCCCAGAACCACTACCTCATCATCACCCATACCACTCACTACACGTATTAAATCATCCCAAAATCTATCCTTCTCTGCGTCATCCAATCCCACCTGTGGAGCATATGCCGATATAACTGAAACCAACCTCTGCCCGACCAAAATTTTCACAACTAATATCCTATCACTTACTCTCATAACATTCATGACATATTCCACCCATTTCTATGCAACCAACACACCCACACCCCCATATCCGTCAGTTCCCCCCTGCCAAAACAACTTATAGTAGCAATCCTTCCCAACAATCTTTCTGGCTGATCCACCCCTGTACCGGACTTCCTGCAAACATGCCACATCCACCCACCTCCTACTGAATGCCTCAACAACTTCCCCTGCTCTTCCTCTCAAACTACCCACATTCCACGAACCCACCCTAAACCCCCTGGGTGATTTGCTGCCCTCAGGCTTGCTTTGGTGCTTGTTTTTGTTCATAGTCATAGTCGGTAAGATAAAGGGGGGTAAACATTCCAAAGGCCCGACCCATTGCACAGACCCAGGTCCAGGCAATGGATCTGGGACCCCTAGCCCACCAGCTTACCAGTGGCTGTGGTAGTGGCCTCGGGGCACCCTGCCAGGACAGCTGCTGGGACACCCTCCAAGCGCAGCTTGGCACTGCAACTGCCCCGCCATTGTACACCCAATGATAAGGCAGCCTCTTGGGGCGCTTACTCCCAGGTTCGGGCCCCTCTCTATTGGGCGGATGCGGCAGCCTGGGAACCGCAATGCCCTGTACCCTTTAGCACAGGTTCGAGCCCCATCTCGCCCCGGACCCATGATCTCTGCCTCTTTAATGGAGACAAAAGTAATAAGGTCAAAGCTACTGTATTTGCAAAATATCATCTATCTATCTATCTATTGCCAGACACCATAATCCCGTAAGGGGTGGCCATTTGACTTTGAGTTATTTTTTTTTTACGGGGAGGGGCACTAACCCTCCACCAGCCCACTTGTTGACACGTAGGGAGCACGTATGGTTTGGTTATATGGTTACCACCCAGCGTTGTAAATGGTTTCTTGGCTTGCAGGAAACCATTTGGCTTGTCACTCAATGTAATGCCACCTGTAAAGGAAAGAAAAGCAGTAAGAAGTGACAGGAAATATAGGAGAAATAGGAAGACAGGAGGGCAGGCACAGAAAAAGAATGATAAAGGCTAAGGAAGAAAAATATCATAAAGGAGGGAAATAACAGACTACTCTATGAAATTTTTGGAGAGTTAAAGGAAATGAAAAGAAGTAAGTGGTTGAAAGAATGCAATAATAGCCTAAAAGAATTAAAATTTAGTATGGCAAGGCTGAAGACAATCTCAAAGAAGGAGTTAATAGAAAAGATATATGAACTGGATACAAAGAAGTGAAGTAGTGAAATGGAAAATAAGAGCACAATGAGAATTTACAAGAAATGGAAAAGAGAGGTAGGAGGAAATGAAGAAATATACGATAACACACCTGCGTCTGTAACACTGTTTAAATGTAGAACAGATACATTGGATTTGGGAGAAAGGAGAGGATTCAACAGAAGTGACAGCGAAGCAAAATGTGTGATGTGTGGGAAAGACAGAGAAGATCTAGAATATTTTATCTTAGACTGAGAGGTATACACTTAAGAAAGGAGAAAGATATATGAATTACAACAACCATAAGTGGTAGGTGGTGGCGACCATCATCCACTCACTTGATGTGGTGCTGCCTACTTCTTCCTTAGCCTTTATCATTCTTTTTCTGTGCCTGCCCTCCTTTCTTCCTATTTCTCCTATATTTCCTGTCACTTCTTACTGCTTCTCTTTCCTTTACAGGTGGCATTACATTGAGTGACAAGCCAAATGGTTTCCTGTAAGCCAAGAAACCATTTACAACGCTGGGT
>JAGKTI010026736.1:0-13487 GCA_018397915.1 Birgus latro | reverse complement strand
ATAAACAAAACATGGGCCCTAGAGAGAGTTCCTGCAAAGTTTTATCAAAATCGGTCATTGCATCTAAAAGGCAGGGGCCTCGTTTGGGTGGGGGACAGGGGGATGTTTCCCCCCCAATTTTTGGAGCCTGAGGGACAGAGTTTCTTTTGTCCCCCCCCCTTTTTCTAGGTGAAAAATTCCTGGATGAATAGCTTTACACCATTTTTTTTTCCTTAATGGAAAAATCCTTTCTATATAGTACAGTACAGTTCCGGTGATATGAAAGTCATTCCCTGCTGAGTGGGGCAGGTCGAGTGGTCACCTGAGTCAAGGATTAAGGGAGGTTAATCTCACCAGATGTATTTACTTAGGTCAGTCTTGACGTATGCCACCCCTGATGCCTGAGCCAATGAGAATCAAACTAAAAGAAAATGTAGTGGAAAACAGAGTTTCTACTGGTTATCACCACAGCAGTAGTACAAAACAAACCGTCTTCTGAAGTTACTACTGTTATCTCCGGCAAGCTCATGTGAGGCTGAACGTTCCTTCAGTGCTCTACGTCAGCTCAAGACCTGGCTAAGGTCTACCATGAGTCAACAATGTCTGAACCATGTTGCGTCTGTCACGGTCATAGAGAGATCCTCAGGGAATTGTCATGTGAGGAGATAGCAAAAGAGTTCATTAGAGGGGATGATGCTGGATCATATACTTGGGAAATTCTGAGATTGCAATCATGCGATGTCAATGACTTGAATCATTAAACAATGTACAAATGTTAAATTATGTAGTATCACTACCATGAGTGAGTGCATGCTCGTTTTTTGTAATTTTCCTTTGAGGAGTACTCTATTGTAGTGTCTTCTGGTGGTTATAGAGCTAGGCTACCAGTTCAACGTCTTTATCTTTCAAAGTACACCATAGAAACCTGTACTGTGGTATGTTTTTTTTTCTTAATTACCCAATATTGATGTAATTTAACATAATGGCAAACAGTGATTAAAGGATAGTCTTTTCTCTAAACCCTTCTACAATACAATGCTGTGCTTGTATTGTACATACACTTACCTTGACATTACAAAAATGCTCCGCCGATGGCTAGGGGGCTACCCACCCAAGGACGCTCCCCCGCCCCCACCTGCGGTGAGCACAAAGTAGTATGATGCCAACTGTGTACCCCCCCACATCTGCAGACAAAACGAGGCCCCTGCTAAGAGGAGTAGCTGGACAAACACTTATACAGACAACCGTCCATTATTATAAGGATTTCACAAAGAAAAAGGCTAAAAGAGAAGTAAATGAACAAACATACGAATACGCGAGTAATTTTTCTACTTGTAGACCTCTGCCATCGCATAGCTGATCATGCATCTCTCTCTCTCTTTCTCTCTGATGCTCACTTAAATTCAGTTATAGGTTACTCATATACCAGAGTTTCGAGAGCGAGTGGAAAGACAATAATTGCTGCTCGTCCTGCCTTTCTCCATCCCCTAATTCTACCTAATTAATGAAATACAGCCTTATGAAATAAGTATCGCTAATTAGTTTTGTCGTGCCTGATGGAGGGTCTGGCAAATACAATGAACGCTGTTAAAGTTAATATTCATAACATGCATCATGTGCATAGGAACAAAACATATTCCACTTACGTTCCTATTCAGTAATCCATTTGAATCCATTCTTTGTACAGAGCAAATTGGGAATATTATTCAAGACAAGAAAAGTAGTATTAATGACAAATGTAACAGAGTTTACTGGTTCATTTTATCCGCACTGTGCTTCAGATATTAATTGAAAAGATGGCTCATTTCACTTCCATATCAATATTTTGCACTTTATGTATCCAGCTGCTGTGCAACACTAATATCACCAAGAAATTACTCAGCAGTGCCAGCACATCAATTTTCCCTTTAAATGTACGAGTAAGAGGTGCTGTAGGTATTTTGCTGCTGCAGTTCCGTTTCTAGAATAGATGTCCGACTGCTGTGCTTCGCAACCCTTTCAGCATAAACAATAAGGGGTATCACATGAATACTTTTAATTAGCTGAATGCTACTGCCTCCTTCCAACTGACGAACCTTCAAACAGTGCTGGGTATTTGGTGATGACAGCTGAGATGTCGCTTTCCACAACATGCTTTATATACTACAGGATTTTGTTTGATGTCATACACAACGTTTCATTCTGACTCATTCCTTCTCTTCCCCTCCTCACACACACACACACACACACACACACACACACACACACACACACACTCATCTCTTGGGGGAAGTTCTCAACTTTTAAAGAACGACTGATCTACCTGTACAGCAGTGAGACTGTTGGCCATACTGCTTCGTTTTGCGTGATTATTAGAAATGCTGCGGTCACTCTGTTGTGGGAAGTTCTTTGGCTGACTTTCATTGTTCTTAATACTTTATGTAAAGCTTTGTTTGCAATATTTTTATACAGAGATGGATGTTGTGTATGAATCATGAAAGTGTGTGTTTATGGACTCACTGATATTCAGGTTTATACAAATAGCTTTCATAAAATATAATTATAAGGTAGTAATAAAAAGATGAAAGTATCTGAACCTAGAGGAGAATAGGAGGGCAACACTTTCTATATATTACTCGGATAATATGGTTTTCAAAATGTATATAACCTTTTATCAACCTTGCATCTGCAAAGCTGGGATACATATTACCCTAAAAAATGAAGTATACTTTATAAGATTACGGTAAGATAAGCTCTGGATTTTCATGCAACATGGAATCAGGTAAAAGTTATTATTATCTGACACTAAGTACATCTTACATCTCCCACCCCATACCAAAAGCTGCCTCTTGATGTATGTTCGGTAACGGCTGACAGTTTGACGTTGAGCTCTGACTTCAGCCTTGTTGCAGTCCCCGTGTAAAGGAGTTAGAAGTAACTTGCATTAATGCCTTGAGTTCCGTAACGTCCTTCTTATGTTTATATTTTATGTACGAACTGTAAATAATGATGTAAAACATGCCACTTTCTCTGAGTTGATGCTTCTCTTCCCCCAGGTCCCTACAAACTGCCTATCCCGTGCTGGAGGCCATCAGGCAAGCCATGAAGAAGTATGAACAGCACCAAGAATAGTCCAACCCATATGAAGATTGATGCATTTGCCTCTGCAGTGTGGCTCAGGGACTTTACTCTTTACTGCAGTATATGCGTTAGACCTTCATCATTACTGTATATCGCTTATGCTGGAAGGACGAGCTTGAAGTATAGTCAAGCTCGACAGTTCATTTGTATTACCTCGAAAATTACACTGTACGAAAGCATTTTGAAGCTAATTAAGAAACAGAAACCTTGCATCAGCTGTTCTGAATTCCTGAACGTAAAGGAACTTTTAACTGAGACCCACTGACTGTACATAAATGTTTTCTTTTTTCTCTCCCAGTACGACGGTGTAATTTAGGACATGTTGAGCAACTTAATCAGACAGAGAAACAGCAGCCATACTTCAGTGCTGTAGACGTGACTGAATGCTGCAACACTTCCCGTCTTATCGTTTGCAGAATGCTGAGTTTGTTGCAACTGGATGGTACGCAGTGCCGAGGCTTTCCAGTAAAACCATAGTGCCACTGAATTAATACATATTTGTATACATATGATGTGTTCTTTGACTAAAATAAATTTTTAAACAAATACATTTTTCTTGACCTTATTAAAGTCTAATTAAATAGTGTTGGTCGTTTATTGCAGTCTTGTAATTTGAATTTGTAGGATGTAAATTTTTTCACTGAGAAGTGATCGTAGAACAATTATTTGCCTTAGCTAAGATATGGATTGTTAAAATATGATAATGGAATTATTTTCACAAAAGAATCTTGAATAAAATTAGACTATACGAACATGGTTTATTTTGTTAGTATATTGTGTATGTGGCCTCATTATAAGCTGAACATCTCCCAGAAATTAAGGCATGAATAAGCTAAAAGGAGTTCTTTTCATTAAATTACTGTGCATGCAAGTACGTGTGTATATCTCTTCCTGTGTGTATATCCTGCATCCAGAATTATGAGTCTTCTTACGGAGCGCTGTATTAGAATTTATTGGCAAAAAATAGGCAAACAAAGAGTATGAAGATGACTCCCATAATTCTCTAAATAAATATTAGTATTATTAAGTGTGGTATGTTAGTAGTCTAGGTACTGTAATTCTTTGACCTGAGCTGAGTTGTATGATCATCAGCTATCGTAATCGAAATGATGGATATGATTTTCAAGTAAAAACTTATCAGCTTGGCATTTACTTCTAGATAATATTAATACGCTGTCTACATACCCTCTATATATAAAGTCTTAAAAGAGCTGGGACATTTTTTATTAAATGCCCTAGCTCTTTTAAGCCAATTGTATGTAGACGGTATGTAGCGTGCCGTAACATCAGTGGTGGGTATCAGTTGTTTGTGTTTCTGTTAAGGTGTCAAAGGTGGGAAGGTCAGGTGGGGTAGGAAGATTGAGTATGAAGGATGGGAGGTGCGATGGGATGGGAGGACGGTATAGAAGGGTGACCTGAAGCAGAAAGGAAAGGGAATGGACAAGTCAGATGAAGAAATGAAGAGGAAGTTAAGTTAAGGAAGGAAGAATGAATGGGATGATGAGCAAAGGGATGGGGGAGAGAAGCGAAGGTCAGGGAGGGAGGGGGGTAGGAGGGATAGAAAAATAAGGGGAGGAAAGAAGAGGCAGGTGATGGAAGGAAGGGACTTGGGATGAGAAGGGGAAGGACAGTAGGAGGATGGAAAGTCGAGATGAGGAGTGGAAATAACATGAGGAAATGGAGAGAAGAGAGATAAGGCAGGAAGGTAAGAAGATATAAAGGGATTGGGGTATGGAATAATGATGATGGGGAAATAAAGAGATAATGGTAGTGAAGAATATTGCCAGGGAGGGAAAGAAAGATGGATGGCTCTAAAGAGTAACAAACTGATAAAATGGGCTAGTGCGAAGGGAAGGGTCAGAGGATGTATCTTCCTTCTCCCTCTTTTTACCAAGCATTTATTTACAATTTATCATCATCAACAACAACTTATCCTTATTTTCCACTAATCTATGGGGTGAAAGGAATGCAAAAATAGGCAGAGGAAAAAGCAAAAGTAGAAGAAATATTAACAGCGTCCAGTGATATGGGCCATACATTCGTTCCTTGAATCATACACTTTCTCAGTTCCGCTTGGCTCTTATACATGTGTCTAACAATCCACCCATTATATATATATATGCTTCATAATGCTTGTGGTAGATCATAAAAATATTGAAATTTCCCATATGCTTCATCAATCCTTTCTATTCTTTACCAATTCTTTTGCTTTCTTAACTTTCATTTTGGCCTTCCACACATCCATCTGTGGTTAGACTCACACTAGTTTCACCGCCTAGTCATAACGGTTCTCATTGTGTAGCCATGATATCTAAGTACATTATTTCTACACCCTATCCTCACGCCTTATTCTCATCCTCACACCTCATCCTCATACCTATGTTCTCATCTTCACACCTCATTCTCATAGTCACACTTCATTCTATCCTTAGTACCTGATCGTCACACCTTATCCTCATCCTTACTCCTTATCTTAACCCATCCTGACACCTCATTCTCATCCTCTCTCTTCATTCTCATTCTCACACCTTATCCCAACACCTCATTCTCATCCTCACTCCTCATCCTCATCCTCACTCCTCATCCTCACACTTCTAATCTCATCTTCACACCTCATTCTCATCCTCATACCTCTGTTCTCAGCCTCACACCTCATCCTATCCTCAACATCCCATCCTCACACCTTATCCTCATCCTTACACTATATCCTTACACATCATCTTCACACCTCTTCCCCATACCTTATCCTAATACCTCATACTCATCCTCACACGTCAGCTTCACTCCTCATCCTAGTACCTTATTCGAAAGCAGGGGTTCCCAACCTTTTTAACACTGCGTCTCCCTTTGCTCAGGACTGTACTCATGATGACCCCCCACCCCCACCCCTCTGACGCCTAAACAACGATGTTTTTTTTTCTGTTCTATACGAATGCTTAAGATGCTAGATGGCAACACATCATGTGGTTGCTCAAAAATGAGTTGTGAAGTTTTCCTCTCAAAGATTCTTATTCATACATATCTTTAGGAATACCCTGTATGCAATATGCACTTGAATGGCCTAGCCATATGTTGAACTTTGATCATCCCACGCACCCCCTGGTAATCTCAAACGCCCCCCAGGTTGGGAAACGCTGTTCTAAAGCCTCATCCTCACCTCTACTTACACCTCAGTCTTCACCTCAAAATATTCAGGTTGTTCCTCCTTTTCACCTAAGTGTAGTCTTTTCCCCTGAACTTGCCAGATATTTTCGTAATTTTACAGATCGCCCCCCCCTCCCACAGCTCTACAACAAAAAGAGATTAAAGAATCCCCCGAGCTAGACCTTGCAATGAGATCATATAGCCCCGCTAGGTAACAGGAGGGCGCTACCCCTCCCGTCACGGCAGTCCCGGGCGCGGCTCGAACTCGCGACCCCCCGGTCCCGAGCTCGATGCTCTATCTCTGAGCCACCGTGCCCCCATACAGCTCTACAACAGAATAAAACAATACCGCTCTGCAGTCTTTCCATAGCAGGTGCAGTTCCAGGAATATTTCTGAAGTGTTGCTCATGAAGGTGTGGCATCCCCTTTCTCCCGGCCAACTAAGTAACGTTTGTCGACCAAGGAATGGCTTGTATCACATTTGTATGCCAGAAATAGACACCATACCCAGTGAAAGATGTAGTCTATGCATGTAAGGTACTTTACTTCAGTGTTGTGAAGGAGGGGTGTTGCCCGGGCAGCATGAGCAACACCCCGGCTGGATCCGTCAGTGCGTAGAAATTTTTCATGACTAGCACCGTATTCCAGAGTAAATATTTTCATATACAGGTATGAATTTAAATTGGAAAGATGGCAAATGTAGGCCTAATTACAACGGAGCGTGTAACCTTTTGGTAACTTTATTATTGTTAATGTTGAATATTCCGTTTTCTCAGAAGCTACTGCAAAGAAAACGAAAACCAGTTTCAGTAGGGTAGCTTGTAGAAATGTTAAGTTGCCTCCCTGTCTATGTACTGTATAGTATGTACAGTACGCATATGTGTGTCAGTGTATCCCTTTGCTCATTCCCAACCTTGTAATGATAGATACTGAAACAATTCTGTACCATGTATGTGGTGTCATTGTATCCTTTTGTTCATTACTGTGCATGTAATGATAATTGCTTTGTACCTTTTATACCATATAGGTGTTATACCCTTTGTTCTCACGCACCCTTCCCTGCTTGGCCTTCAGCGACAGTGTTCCCCAGAGTGTTGGGGCTTGTACTGAATCGTAAAAAAAGAACCTAAATTTTAAAAAAGGCTATGCAATAATTTTTCACTGGTTTTTATGTGCTAAGTATGTTTTTCTAGTCCATTTGCTCCTTTTTTTTTTCTTCTCTCTCTCTCTCTCTCTCTCTCTCTCTCTCTCTCTCTCTCTCTCTCTCTCTCTCTTCTCACGTAGTGTCCTGTTTCTTCACTGAATTTGTAACTGTAGTCAATACGATGAACTTTGCTCCACGTAGCCTGTGCGTCAATGTAGCCCTTTGCTCTTACATAACCTACCCATTCCTGCTGGGTGCGACGAAATACCGAATCGGCGGTCCTTTACCGAATGGGCAATAATCGGCACTTTTAAATGAAAAATAATACAGTTTTTATCACCATAAAGATTCATACACAACTAATTATCTGAAATCCGATCAAAATGTTCTGTTTGATTTAAATGTTATGAAAAAGGAGTCAGAGAGAAAACTTGCTAAAGTTAGCGAGTGTTCCTCGTTTGGGTCGACAACTCTCGTGGCAGACTTCTAGTTTGCATAAATATTTATTTAACATGCAAATACATTTATTTGCACTATATATAAACATTTATTCAAAATGGAAGTCTGTCAAGGCTTGTAGGCGATCTACAGGGGAAATTCATGCTAACGTTTATGCTCTGATCCTAAGTTAAATTAGGCACATTTTTTAAAACCGGATTTCAGGCAGGTAGGTGTGTATGAACCTATATGGTGATAATAAATACACTATTTTCTTATTAAAAACGCCTATTCGTTGCCGATTCGGTAAATGACCATCGATTCGGTATTTTGTCGCACCGTTTCCTGCGTAGCCTTACAACGACATTGCTCCCTCGATTGTTGGGACTTGTACTGATGATAAATATAAAATCAAAAAAGTTTTTATTTATTTATTTATTTATCTTTATGTATCTATTAACCCACTTTTGCTTCATCTTTAGCATCATTTCCCCCCTGAATTTGGGCTAATTCTGAATGGGGAAAAAATCGTGAATCATAAATCAACGCTGAATCAGATTAATTACTCTGTTGCTTTACAATCCCCCCCCCCTTTACTTCCACTTCCTACAGACTACAATCCTCTTTTCGGGAACCAAGGAGGGAAATGAGGGGCCTCAGTGTTACCGGACTGCGTCGTTCAGGTACACTGTCAGGGGCGGAACCAGGAATGATTTTCATATCATGATGAAAGACGCACATATGGGCAAATAAATGCAAAATATGAAGTGTACAGTGTATGCAAGTACATGAAAACATAGTACAGTCAAGAGAATTCATTATTAATACACTTTATTTCATCTTTGCACATACAGATATTTGTAAGAAAGGATGTGTTTTCAGTTATCTATGATCACTGCAGAGAAATTAGTTTTTTTTTTTTTCCTCTCTCCCCTGAATAAGAGGACATCCTGCTGCACTGTGATAAGTGAAGTAAATCGAGTAAGAAAAATGTTGCATAGCTGTATACAAAAGCAAAAAAGCTTGAAATTTACTCAGCTTCAAAATGTGTTTTGATGGACTGTGATTCTCAGAGATAATTCATTTGATGGTCTATTAGAGAACTGCATACGTCTTCTATTAATGAATTTGTAGGATCGATTTCTATTAATTTATACACTATTAATTATACAATTCTCTCTCTCCCTCCCTCCCTCCCTCCCTCTCTCTCTCTCTTTTAAAGCCCATCCCGAACCCCATGACAGCTGTTTTTAAAACTACGGGATGTTGGGCGGGCAGCATGATGCCCACTGCTACTGAGGTGAACGTATATTTGTTAACACAGTCTAAATGACGGTGCTGTCATCAGGCCGAGCAACAGGGTATTTGCTCTATAAAGTTCAATCTTCCTCCCTTTGAAGCTTGTTTCATGTAGCTCAAGGGCACAAAACATAAAGTACAACAGCTTTCCATCTTTTCCATAGTATTATTTCACTCTTACTATTATGGTACAGCATTCTAACTTAGTACTACAACTCAGCATTTAGGAGGGATGGACGATATTCCTGGGCATAGTTAAAGTAACATGAGTATAGTGAAAACGAAAAGGCAAATATTACTTAGCATAACAGAAACTAGCCGTTCCAGCTGAAACTAATGAACTCCTGACGCTCCGAGTCGCTTCAGTCACTCTATAATTTCAAGAGGGATAGGACGCTGGAGCTGTGTGGATATTTTGTCATTGATAATAGAGTGCAAACGCAGCCTCCTCATCTTGTTGAGATAAAGGTTAGACAGGATATTGTTCATCAGCCACCTGACAACCACGACTTCTCTTTGATGAACCAAATCGTCTCTCTAATGGACTGAAAATGTGGCGTTGATGTGGATGTGCTGAAGTATCCGGAAATGGTTTGGCTACGTGGAGAAAATGGGAAATGGAAGACTGAGTGGTGGAGTGTACTGGGCTCGGTGGAGGGGAAGATGGAGAGAGGATTACCGAGGATGATGTGACGGCCCGGAGTGAAAAGGTATGTGAAGTAGGGCAGTGTGAATTAGGAGGGTAGTCTAATAATGAACGACAGGGTGAGACTCACATGTTTATTTGTAGACGCCCATTCTGAGATTGAGGCGGCTGGCTACAGTTGGAGGAAAAACTATCGCCATGTACTTGTTGTGTTCATATATATTGATATTGTTGTTACTGTTGATTAATCCCAGGCTGTCTAGCCGAGGTGACTCACCAACCACAGGAAAACAACTCCCCTCCCTGCAAGGCCATTCCGTGCAGTGCGTCGATGTTCTCTTGCAATAGATTGCGCCTCGCCACAACAAGGAACAGAGAATAGTGTGGAAATTTGATTCTCTGGCGGACGCCGCACTGAGTCTCACAACTAAGGTAAAAAAAGTACCATATTAGGGTTCACATCACCCCGTTGTTTGGTTATATGGTTGCTACACAGCGTTGTAAAATTTGATTTCCTGGTTTACAGGATGCCATTAGCCTTTTCATTCAGTGTAGAGTCATCTGCAGTGGTAAAATGAGCAATAAATGTGACAGGAAAGATGGGAGAAACAGTAGGAGAGGAGGGCAGAGACAGGAAAAGAATAATAGGAATGAAGGAAGAAGTAGGCATCATCACTACATTGTGAATGGATGATGGTCACCAGCACCTAACACGTCGTGCCCATAGTAGAGAAAAATAAGTAAATCGATTTTTTATTTCTGTTATGTTCGCTGCTGGAACTTCTCTCAGTGTAAAAATGTCGCCGATTTTTCAATTTTATTGTGTATATAAATCAGTTCATGCCAGCTTCAGTGCAGGACCAGACTTCTCTTGTGAGGGATAGTGACAGATTTAATCCTTCCCCATGACGGCTGTTGTTCTTTTGCTTTTACTGTTATTGTTGATGTTGTTGGTTCAGCAGAACCCTTGACCGAAGGCAAGTAAATGTCCCAGTGAGGTTGTCCAAACATTCTTTTTTTCTTTTTTACACCGTAATGTTGTGTTTGCATCTTAGTGTGACGTTTGATGTTCAGTGCTTCATTATGTGTGTTATGTTGTGTGGTTCTGTTCTACAAGCTGGGAACGTGTTATCTGTGATTGCACCCAACCCCAGACCAAGTTACTATTTGTTGCGGACTGGATGATGTCCCGATCTAAGACAAGCTTGGAGTCAGTCGCCTCTGTTTGAGAATATCTCACATTAAAATGTTCCGATCGCGACGTTTTATTGGTTTGCATGTGATGTGAGTGTGTAGGTGGTTATTCATTCCTGTCTGCTAATCTTGGCTAAGTGCACGGCTATAGTTTTTTACCCAAATGATGCTGGATAACCTTGCAAGTGAGACAGAATGCTGGATAAATGTAGTTCCATTAAGGATATGATGGATATTTATAATTAGATTCGTGTAGACTGGTTTCCATTCCGGTTTTTTATAATGTCATTATCCCTATCTCTCATCCTCTTAAAGTCCTTTTCGTCATCTGCTTTTCCTCGCCTCTTTCTTTACCTCTCGCATTTCTCATTCCTTCTTCTGTTTCTTTTCACCATTTCCTTCCTCTTCGACATCGTCAACTTCAACAATCTTTCGTTTTCTAATCAGCAACGGGTGTGGCAGGACCACACTTGGCACTGGCATGGGCGGTGGTGGAGGAATCCCAGCGTGTTGGGTGGGCGGCAGTGGGGGAGCGAGAGGAACTGGCTTAGGGGAGTCCTGGGGGGTCGGTTGAGTCTTGAGACCCTGGTTGGGGAGGAAGGGCAGCTCGTCCAGCCACGCCAGAACCCGACGTATTGGGTCCTCGTCTTCCGCGCTTTTCTCTGCCTTCTTTAGCAACGCCGTTTCCGCCATTGCCGAGCGCTCGTGAATAGAAATAATGCGAGTTACGTACAAAATATCAAGAAACAAGCTGAAATCCTTGGCCGTCTGGACTTTCGTCGGTTGATCTGGGCTGATGGGTTTTGAGAGTCCATAGTCTATGATTCGGCTGTCGAAGCGGCCGGCCTGCCTCGTGATGAACACGTTGCTCATGTGGATGTCATTATGGGCGTATCCGGCCTTATGGACCTCAATAAGTTTTCGTGCAACACTTTTCATGATTTCCAAGAGCGTATCTTTTTTCTCCTTATTCGCCTCCCAGTACTTAAGGAAAATCATTCCCTTACAAAATTTCATCAACATCATCGGGCGATCTTCTGCTACAGCATATAGTTTCGGGGCCCCTCCTGCTCCAGCCAGATCATACAACACTTTCGCCTCCTGTCGGAAACTTGACAACGTGTTTAGTTTGTCCTCGTTGGCGGTCTTCATGCAAGCCTTGCGACCCCGAAACTTGACTAGGTCGACTCTCCCAAAAGACCCCTGGCCCAAAAATCGTACTACTTTTACGTCCGCCAAAATGACACTGGCGGGCTCGAGCATATCATCGAAACTCTTTTTACCCATTTTGGTTGCTATTTACAGAACAAAATGGTGTAAAATGAGATACTGTGAAAGTAATGTTAGCAGAATACAGATCAAAGAATACACGAAGAAATACGATACAAAATAGATAACGTAGCACAGTGTTGAAATATATAGAAAGGTTATGATAGAAAGTGAGTAAGATAGTGCATCAACAAATGCAAAACGACAATGAAATATGGAAAGAATTTAGAAGTTCGTCTGGTGAGGGCAGCGATTTAAGAGGTAATCTCGTTTATAGCCATACTGGAATCCGCTTTGCTCATTGGCGTTAAAGATGAGTGTCCATTTACAGTCATGCTTTCTGGGGGTATGTGCTGTGGTAGAAGTTTAGTTCGTTGTCTTTATGAGCAGAGACAGAAATGACAGGAAATATTGATGACGTCACCCCTCACTGGAAACGGCGTCAGACAATAAAGACAGACAATGACGATAGTATTGTAACAGCCGAACATGGAGGTACTTCCCAAGTGGATGGACAGCTTGCAAGAGGATAAGGTTAGTTCCCGATTCACACACCCTCAGAATTTAGCTCCTGGCCATCTTCCTCTGCTGACATTTTAAGCCTCTGAGTTACACAGGGAGTAGTCCAGCATGATCACTTAAGAAATTCTCTCCAGCTTTTTACACCAGACTAAATGCACATTAGACTTCACACTTGTCTTTTTAAAGTCTTCACAATGGTGGCACAAAACCCACGTTCTGAAATCCTCGATTGGTGGAGATGGAGGGGGCATAATACTTCAACCATCAGCCCTGCCCTCGCGAACGACCAAGTGAGATATCCCGGGTCTTCGTCTTTGTCAGTGCTGTAACTCATGCCAACTGAGGGCAGCTGAAGGATAATATTATAGAAGAACGGATGAGCGATAGAAGGGGGAGAAACAGAACATGAGGAACGGGGATGTACATAAGCATTATTTGGAAAGTCTGCCTGACCGTCACGGCTACATCCTTCATAGTGATGACTGATAGTGATGATGATGGATGTGATGATGGTGGTGGTTGTGGTGGTGGTGGTGGTAGTGGCAGTGCTAGTAGCAGTAGTGACGATAACTATAACAGTGATATCAATAGTAGTGGTAGCTATAATGGTGGTATCAGTAGTGATGGTTGTAGTGGCTGTGATGGTACGTAGTGATGATATTAGTAGTAATGGTAGTGGCAACGATAGCAAAGATTGTTTAAGTGAACACAGTTGTAACGTGTTTTTCTATT
>JAGKTI010026735.1:0-13487 GCA_018397915.1 Birgus latro | reverse complement strand
TTTTTTCTAGCTGTTTTACTTAAGAACCATGCATGGAAAAATTAAATTGCAAGCAGGAAATTATGATTAACATTTAGGGTAATTTCTTAACACATTTACAGCATGATGAAAACAGGTTAGGCATGAAGTTAGGGTACTTACGAACAAGAAGCTGCCCTCTGATGTAATAACCCACTCTATCATCTCAGACTCTGACAGGAAGACCTTGCACCTGAGACACCTTTCCAGTTGAGAATCACCAGCACTTATCACCAACACTTTACACAATGTTTTTTTTTTTTTTATAACTGGAATCACATCACTTCACTGCACTGTACATAACAGTAAATTCCATCATCACACACATGATGAAGAAGATGAAGAGCAGTATCAAGCACTGTAGGAGGTAGGGTATCACCACAAAAGCAATCAGTATGGCCGCTATTGTCGGAGGTGTTCATGAGTCAGTAACTGAGTGGTTAATGGCGACCTACAGACAGACGCCACGAGTGTCAACATACCCGATCGGCGCAGACGGGAAATTCAAACTGACGCTGTCCCAAAAAATTGAAAAGTTTTCGATTTTTTTCGAATTTTTGGGCATTTTGTGGGTTGGGCAGCCCTGAATATCCGAATACAGTAGTGAGTATATCCGAGTATTGGACGTCCGAATATTAGAGGGATTACTGTATAGTATATGATTATTTGGCAGAGTTAGTTATGAAGGATGATGAAATTAGGGAACTCACTGGGATTGAGCTGGTTAGAATGATTTTATACAGAGGAGTGCGTGAGAAGGGTTTAGTGTCCCTACTTTTACCCAGTGAAAATATAGTTATCGGATTGACTGTTGCTGATAGGTAATGTGAAGTGTTTAAGTGTGGAAAGATTATGTATGTGAAGTGGAGTCAGGATTCCCAGGGGCTTAAATGGTGAATAAATGAGAGTGATACCCATTCTCTTTTGCATACTGTTGATTAGTTCTTCATCTACAAGTTTTTTTTTGTGCTCTTTGGAGTGTGGACAATACCTAACCCCATCATTAGGTGAGAAAAAGAAGTCAGGATGATGATGATGATAATTTCCCTCCCAGGACAGGAATTGGACTTAGGCCTTAGACCACGGTTCAGGGTTACAATATTATACTGTATAAGTGCTCTTCAGTCACCAAACGGGCCAGGTTCAGTTCCTTAGGATATAACTGACATAATATTCATATAAGAGATTGTGTAGTATCTGAGTTATTAGTTATGTTTATGTTTGTCTTGTAACAGTGCTGACCTCGGAACCAATGGACACAGGCACAGATGAAGGGGAGGATGAGAGGACTAAAGTCAGTAATTTGGGGGTTAAGTTGCCACCAGCACCTGCAGGAAAGTGTTCTACAAAATTACAGGCAAGCAGAGTTTATATCTTAGTTTTAAATAAAAATGTAATCAGAAATTTCATATTTCTTTTGGAATGGTGTACTTGTAAGTGCAGGTAGTGTGAATTATGAAAGTTAAGATAATATAGACTTAATAACTTTTGGGATGTTTGGCAAAGTAATATACTTTAAAGGAATGTTTGGTTACTCTTAGGATGTTTGGTAAAGTAATATACATTATTTTAATGTGGTATTGAATATTATCTGTCATTGGTGTATTGTGGTATGGTGTTTTAATGTTGGTGATCCATTTGTTTTAAAACAAGTGTTAATTGAACTGTAGCAAAAAAAAAAAAAATGTAAAGTGCATAGACATTTTTAGTGAGGGGAGTATCTCTAGGAGTGGCTTTGTCTATCAGTCACACCTGAGGATTTTAACAAGCATGGTGGTTCACTCAAATGAAGCCCCATATGGTGTTTCATTACAGTAAACTCTCAATTATCTGCCATAATTCAGCCAACCCCCTTGTCGGATATTACATAGTATCCCCCCATCGGCTCAACATTCAGCGTCAAGCCGGATAATTTCTTACTATCCATCTCGACCTTTTATCCGAAAAACTTTCCTTTGCATAAAAAAGGAAAATTAAGGACAAAATACAAAGCAGTATTGATACAGTCAGTACATGTAATAAGTACATGGTGTACCATTAACACACCTAGTGTTGGCATCGATGGAGGGTAGAGTTGTACACCTTGCAGTACAGTACAGTACACTTAATCCCATATGGTCTAGGCACCACGTGTACAGCAATTTCAGAATCACAGTAGAGCACTAGGACACTAAGCGATGAGAGGTCACAAACTTTGCAACAATGAGTGAGGCATGGGAGGCCACAGAATAATTCACAGCACTAGGGTTTTGGCACTGTGTGGTCACAAGCAGAGTGCACAGATATGTCTTCACACTACGAGATCCATCATCATCATCATCATCATCATCATCATCATCATCATCATCATCATCACCAACATCATCATCATCATCCAATCCTACGATGCCTCATGATGAGCGTAGGAGCCCGGGGCTAGGCAGGTTGGTCCTGATGTACCACTACCTTCTCGTGTTATGGTTGGGTAAAATCCATAAACCTGGCGTGATGTATAAGGGAGGTTTATTTACAGGAAGCTTACAGTTCCACTCTGAACAGAGGCTCACCCCACACTGAGTCAGTGTCATGTGAGGACCGAGAACCCAGCGTAAGAACGCAGCCTACCTCAGCATGTCAAGACACTAACTGTACTTATTTACATACATGGGTTGTTTGGTTGGGTACAATACTCCTTCGGGTAATTAAAATGGTGTCTCCTGACACGAAGAGGCAAGTAACATAGCGATTGTTCTATATAACTATGGAGGATGGGGGGTTCGTTTCATTTTGTTTTATTTTTGAAAGCTCCAACATGCTTGCATGCATCGGCCTTGGTCACTTAATGGCAGCTCTCCATGCTGCTTGATCTTTGGCAGGCTCCCTGTTCAGTCCCTTAACCCTGAGGTCACACTCAATGACCTTGTCCCATGTCTTTCTCGCTCTACCCCTCCCAACCCCTCCCCCAGTATTTACACCTCTCACCCTCTGACCCAATTATCATCCCCATCCTCTCCACATGTCCAAACCACCTCAGCCTACCCCTCCTCATCACAACACCAGTACACTCCAGTCCCATCCTACCTCTCAACTCATCCATCGTAAACCCAGCCCCCCAAGACCTTGCACGCAGGGATGCACTGCACATCCACCTAATCATTGTCATTTCTGTACGTTTAAGCCTGCGAATATCCTCTTCCTTTACTGCCCAGGTCTCACCACCATACAACATCACACTCCTTACACGTGCTGCATACAAAGACCCCTTAACACGTAAGGAGAGTCCTCTCATTGTCATGAGAGGCAGCAGCTCTCTGAATTTCTTCCAGCTACTTCTCACCCTAGCTACCGAGCTAGCTCCAGCCCCACTTCCAGCACATAACATGTCTCCCAAATAACAAAACTCTTCCACACACTCAAGAGACTCACAAGCAAGTTCAGTCCTTTCACGCCTAAATATCTTCACCTGCTCTCCCTGACACGCTGCACATATAAAATCAGCATTATCTCGCAGTCTACCTCTGATACCACTACATCTCTTGTGCACCCATTTATCACAAACACTGCACAAGATGGAATTACTTCCCACACCTTTGTGGCAAACTGCACATGGCCACTCTCCCTCTCCTCTGACTGTACTGCTGCCATCCCTAGATATCATCATTTTTGTTTTATCTGCATTCACCCTTAAGCCCTTGTGCCCCATACCATCTCTCCACTTCCTAAATCTTTCCTCCGCCTCCTTTTTATTCTCTGCAATCATCACCAAATCATCAGCATACAACATCTCCCATGGGAGTCCATCTCTGAAGTCACGTGAGAGGGCTTCAAGTACCATGATAAACAATAATGGAGTCAAAACTGACCCCTGATGCACACCAGCATTCACGGAAAACTCATCACTCAAATCTCCATTCACTCTTACCTGGGTGCGAGCACCACGTACATGGCCATAACTAGGCTAACCAGCCACTCTTCCAACCCTAGCTTTCTCATTGCCCGATTCACCACCTGTCTAGGGACTGTCAAAGGCCTTTTCCAAATCAACTAAAACAAAATACAGTTCCCTTTTCTTTCCAATATATTTTTCCCGAAGCTGTCGAACAATGAATATGGCATCAGTGGTCTCCCTGCCTGTCATAAACCCAAACTGCGTCTCATCAAAATTCACTCTTTCTCTAATCATACCTTCTAGAACTCTCTCCATTACTTTCATTATCTGGTCTAAGAGCTTTATACCTCTGTAATTTCCCCTTTCCAGGGCATCACCCTTCCCTTTGTACACATTTACAATTACAGTCTTCAGCCAATCATCTGGGACAACACATTCATATATAATCATGTTTATCAGGTCATTGACTAACCTCACCCCAGTATCTCCTGAGGCCTTCAAGATTTTGGCAGTCAACCCAGACACACCTGCTCCCTTCCCCACCCTCAACCTGCCTGTTGCCTCACTCACACTAGCAGCGTCAATCAAAGGTCAAGGGCCAAACACTGGATCTGCTGGCTCCAAACCTTCCCTGTCCCAGTCAAACTCCTCATTCAACAACCGGTTATAATGCTCTCTCCATGCATTTTTAATATCCCCACTGTTCACCACTACCCTTCCTTCATCATTCTTCAAACACTGCTCACCTTCAATATCCCAATTATCTCTCTTCTCCTGATTTGCCACCTTAAATATCATATTTTTCCTTTCCCCATGATTTAGATTATCAAGTAAGAGTCTCTGTGACTCAGACTTGGCCTTGTGCACCTCTCTTGTAGCCCTACGCTTGGCAGCCAAGTACTCCTCCCTGTTACCACCCTTCTTCCGTTCCCGCAAAAGCCTTCTTCTCTCCTTAACTGTGGCTTCTACACCCTCATCCCACCACTAAGTTACTTTATGTCTTGGTGAGCCTCTTGTCCAACTGCATATTGCATCGGTAACTCTCAAGAGGTTGTTCTTAAGGGCTCTGTACTGTTCATTAACACCTCTGTCTACAGCTCCCTGTTCAGCCACCACTCTCCTCAACTCACTATAAAAGGCATCCCAGCTTCCATATTTTCTTCGTAGGTACATATGTCCTCCTTCTCATCACTCGTTCTTTAAGCACCATGTCACAATTAATAGTTTGTGCTGCTGCACACACTCCTTGCTTCCTATAACTTTAACATCCCTCACTAACCTCCTACCAACTTTCCTGACCAGAAAATAATCCATCTGACTGCTGTTTCCCCAGGACTTGTATGTAATCAACTTACTCACTCTTTTTCTAAAATGCGTGTTGCACACAATCATGCCCATAGCCTTCCCAAACTAGAGTATTCTTTCCCTTTCCTCATTTCTCACTCCATATGCACATCCCTCATGGACTCCTTCATAACCTTGAGCTGCTTCACCCACATGACCATTTAAATCCCCTCCCAAAACCACTATCTCTTCATCGCCCATACCACCTACGACACGTATTAAATCATCCAAAAATCTATCCTTCTCTGCATCATCCAACCCTGCCTGTGGAGCATATGCCGATATAATTGCAATCATTTTCCTATCGATCACAATTTTTACTGCCAATATCCTACCGCTTAGTCTCATAACGTTCATAACATATTCCACCCATTTCTCCGCAACCAACATACCCACACCCCCATATCCGTCAGTCTCCACCAGTGCCAAAACAGCTTATAGATATATATACAATAAGATATATATATAGATATACAGTAATCCTTCTACTATCCGACGTAATAGAGCCAAATGCATGACCGGACAGTGGTCTTGTCCAGATAGTGGCCCTAAAGCTCCAGCACTGGTCATTCATGACCCTAACCTAACCCAACCTAAATCAGAAAACCACCTACCTACCTCCCTACCGGACATGCATAGCACTTATTTAAGTCCCTCTTTCACATAAATAATGCACACAAAGCATGAATTAACTGAATTTTAACCAAGAAATGATGATTTAGAGGTGAGTAAGGCATAGGTGCTCACAACTTGCCAGCAAGTGTAAGTAAGTATCAGACATGGAAATCACTATGAAAATCGCCCTTTCTCACACCATATGCATTAAATAATGGACACAAAGCATGAATTCATTGAATTTTAACCCAAAAATGATGATTTTGAGGTAAGTAAGGCATAGATGTTCATGAGTTGGCAGCTTAGTGTAAATAAGTATCAGACGTGGTAGTCACTATGCACTAAATGCGGGATACAAAGCATCAAATAAATAAATTGTTACCAGAAAAAGAGTTTGGTATGGCAAAGGTGTTCACTGTTCACCAACAGCACCAGTCATTCTTGACCCTAACCTAACCGAACCTAAATCAGAAAACCACCTACCTACCTCCCTACCGGACATGCATAGCACTTATTTAAGACCCCATTCACATAAATAATTGGCACAAAGCATGAATTAATCTAATTTTAACCCAAAAATGAATTTGAGGTGAGTAAGGCAGGAGTGTTCACGAGTTGGCAGGTTAGTGTAAGTAAGTATCGGACGTGGCAGTCACTATGAAAATCATCATTTCTCATATCTTATGCACTAAAATATGGGATACAGAGCATCAAATAAATAAATTGTTACCAGAAAAAGAGTTAGGTATGGCAAAGGTGTTCACTGTTCACCTACAGCATTGGTCATTCTTGGACCCTAACCTAACCTAACCTAAATCAGAAAACCACCTACCTACCTCCCCGGCAGACATGCATAGCACTTATTTAAGACCCCATTCACATAGATAATTGGCTCAAAGCATGAATTAATCTAATTTTAACCCCAAAATGATGAATTTGAGGTGAGTAAGGCAGGGGTGTTCACGAGTTGGCAGGTTAGTGTAAGTAAGTATCGGATGTGGCAATCACTATGAAAATCATCATTTCTCATATCTTATGCATTAAAATATTGGATACAAAGCATCAGATAAATAAATTGTTACCAGAAAAAGAGTTAGGTTTGGCAAAGGTGTTCACTGTTCACCAACAGCACTGGCCATTCTTGACCCTAACCTAACCTAACCTAACCTAACCTAAATCAGAAAACCACCTACCTACCTCCCTACTGGACATGCATAGGACTTATTTAAGACCCCATTCACATAAATAATTGGCACAGAGCATGAATTAATCTAATTTTAACCCAAAAATGATGATTTTGAGGTGCGTAAGGCAGGGGTGTTCGCCAGCTGACTACATGATGAACGTAAGGAAGAGACATGATTATTACTGAGAAAATCATCTTTTCACAGCCTATGCACTCAAATATGGGACACAAAGCTTGAAGTAAATAAAATGTAACCAGAAAAATTATGATTTAGAGGTGTGTAGGGCAAAAATGTTCACCAGTTGACTAGATAGTGGATGTATGTAGGAGACATGGTTATCACTGAGAAAATCACCTCTTTTACAGCCTGTGCACTCAAATATGGGACACAAAGCATGAAGTAAATAAAATGTAACCAGAGAATGAGGATTTAGAAGTGATTATGGAAAATATTTAGCAGTTGACAATGTTTACTTACATGTCCATGATTGTTGTTTACTCCTTGTTTACCCCCACCTCTAAGGTTTTTACAGTGGTCATAATTGCTCTTGAAGCATGTCCAGTAATCCAGTGTTTAACTACAGTTAATCCTTAGCACTGTGACTTTTGATTATTTAAACAAGAACGTAAATACCGCAAACGATCGGACAGCCATCCATTGTTCACGGGAGTTGGAACAGAACTAGTAGGAGGGAGACTGGGCAGGAAGGTAGCTAGTCGGCGCGCACGGGAAATTCAAACTGACGTGGTCAGAAAAAATCGGATTCCCCCCCCCCCATCAGCCCACAATGTCTGAATAGTGATGTAACCGGATAGTGGTCGTCCAGATAGTAGAGAGATTATTGTACAGTATATATAATAAGTACTCGAGTTAATAATTATTATAAAGTTAAGTTATTCTGTAGGAGTTGCAGGAAAGAATAGTGAGTATATACAGACATGGCCATGTGAAATAAGGAAGAAATCTAGCAATATGCAAACTAAACAACAACATGTACATAGTGGATACACAGATATATATACAGTAGAACCCCGAAATTCATACACAATTCGTTCCTGAAGGCTGTAAGAGTTGCGAATTGTTTGATAACCAAATCATTTTTTACCATCAGAAACAATGTGTTCTGGATTAATCTGTTCTTTAGTATTGATGAAACGGTAGATTTCGTCATACCATAATGAATGGGAAGATCAGAGGAGACATGGGTTCCACTTTCAAACTTTGCAATCGAGTTCTTTTTTCAGCTCAACTGTTGTTCTCACTGCTTTTCTTTTAGCTCCAGCTGACTCACTAATCTTCTTAGGGCCCTTGATTATGTACATTTTTTTACAAAAATACGTAATTTATCACAAAGTTTAATGAAGGCTGTATGACTGATGCATAGCTGGCGGAAGACAAAGTGGAACTGGCGACCACGTAGCACCTACGATGGCACATCTCTTAGTGCAAATAGCGGGTCGCCGTACGAAAACTGGAGTGATTTTTGGACGAAAAGTTTTGGGACTTGCGACCATGCAGCACCTATGATGCCACATCTCTTAGTGCGAATAGCGGGTCGCCGTACGAAAACTGGAGTGATTTTTGGACGAAAAAATTGTATGGAAACCGAATTATATGAGTAGAGAGGTGTACGAATTCCGGGGTTCTACTGTGTATACAGTAATCTTCCCACTGTCCGACGTAATAGAACCAAAGGCATGTCCGGAAAGTGGTCATGTCTGGATACTGGGCCCTGAATCTCTAGCACCAGTCATTCCTGACCCTAACCTAACCTAACCTAAATCAGAAATCCAACTACCTACCTCCCTACCGGACATGCATAGCACTGATTTAAGACTCCATTCACATGAATAATGGACACAAACCATGAATTAATTGAATTTTAACCAAAAATTGATGATTTTGAGGTGAGTAAGGCAGAGGTGTTCACCACTTGGCAGCATAGTGGAAGTAAGTATCAGACATGGCAGTCACTGAGAAAATCACCCTTTCTCACATCTTATGCACTAAAATATTGGATACAAAGCATCAAATGATTAAATTGTTACCAGGAAATGATGGTTTTTAGGTGAGTAAGGCAGGGGTGTTCACCACTTGGCACATCTTATGCACTAAAATTTGGGATACAAAGCATGAAACAAATTGTTACCAGAAAATGATGGTTTAGAGGTGAGTATGGCAAAGATGACTACATAGTGAACATAGTAAAGAGACATAATAATCACTGAGAAAATCACCTTTTTCACAGCCTATGCACTCAAATATGGGACGCAAACCAAGAAATAAATAAAATGTAACCAGAAAAATTATGATTTAGAGGTGTTTAGGGCATATATGTTCACCAACTGATAGCTTAGTGAATGCAGGTATGAGACATAATAATCACTATGAAAATCACCTTTTTCACAGCCTATGCACCCTTATGGGACACAAAGCATGAAATAAATAAAATGTAACCTGAAGAATTATGATTTAGAGGTGAATAGGGCAAATATGTTCACCAGCTGACATCTTAGCTTACATAGGTAAGAGACATGATAATCACTATGAAAATCACGTTTTTCACAACCATTGCACTTATGGGATACAAAGCATGAAATAAATAAAATGTAACCAGAAAAATTATGATTTAAAGGTGAGTAGTGCAAATATGTTCATGAGCTGACAGCATAGTGAATGTAGGTAAGACATGATAATCACTATGAAAATCACCTTTTTCACAGCCTGTGCTCCCAAATAGGGAACACAAAGCATGAAGTAAATAAAATGTAACCAGAGAATGAGGATTTAGAAGTGATTATGGAAAATATTTGGCAGTTGACAGTGTACTTACATGTCCATGGTGGCTGTTACACATATTACCCCCACAGTGGTGATAAATGCTCTTGAAGCATGTACAGTAATCAAGTGTTTAACTGCACTTAATCCTTAGCACTGTGAATTATGATTGTTTAACCCCTTAACCGCGGGTTGTCACTTCCGTGATGCTCGGGCGCAAAGGATCATACCGGGGGGCGTCACTTCCGTGATGCTCTGGCACAATGGATCATACTACGGGGTGTCACTTTTGTGATTTTGTGTTGTTTTGAATTCGCCCGGGCCTTCAGGTAGTGACTTGTATCATCTATCAGCACTGGCAATGTCCAACAATAGTCAGAGCTGCTAATGTCATCAGTACTCCCATCCATTGTTGACAATTTAGCCATTTTCCCCCATTCTAGACTCCCCTCCCTATCTCCCCTCCATTACTCTCTCGTGTCGTCTGCTCAGCCGCTCTGCGCTACGTAAATCTTCCCCGGATTTTTCCACTGATTTCATCCATTGAAATGAGCCCTATGCCCTATTCATATAGAAAATAATATATATATATATATATATATAAAATAAGTTAATTGATAATGCCATACACCTGGAATTGGCTGATTATCACTTGGCAACATCCAACCTGCACTCGTTCGCTAATTTTCCATGCTTTTTCCCCCGTGAAATATGCCGTATGAGCTATTCTTGTAATATAAATGTATATAAGAAAGGAAGGGAGAAGCCTGAATGATATTTATATTCACCTGGAACTACCTAATTTATTATGTATTTGTCTGGATTTCTTACGACTTATTTCTTAGCATATACATTAGCAGCTGACATTTTCAACTCTTGGCTACCAAGATACGTATTGTACATTCAGTTCACTGTTGTCCTTCAAAGTGGAAGCACGTTGCAGTCGCGCCCCTCCATTTCTGCCGCTTTTGCGCCCATTATAAAAAGCCCTGTGACCTCTACCTCTACTAAACATCATGTGGGAAGCAGTAAAGGACTGTAGATATATATAAGTGTAATAAAGTACTAGAAATGATAAAGTGTGAGTGTCTATATGAATAGGAAATGACAATATGAGTGGCGAATTAGTGCTAGTGGGAGGCTCCTACGCACTCGTATTTTACTGTACATTGCTTTCACAGTGTTTTTTTTTTTTGAGTATGGATTCCAAACTACTTGGAAATCATTGAATATCAGGCAGTGGTATTCATATTACGGGCTGTGGGGAAGTGTAAAGTGGAGACTTAGTTACCCAACTTCAGAAGTCTTCACAAGTCCTACTGGTAGTCGATGAGTGCTAAAAAAAAACATCCCAGGAGAAAGCTGAAGGTATGTGGCATATGCATATTAATTATAATATTTTAGGACTAATAACTGATTTTTGGCAAATATTTTTAAAAAGTCAGTCGGAGCGCGGATTTGCCCCACGGGATGGGCACGGCACGCCTCCGACAACCCTGTGGTGAAGGGGTTAAACAAAAACGAACAATACTGCCAACCATCGACAACCATTTACTCATCATGGCAGTTGAGAGATAACTGGGGGGAGGGGAAGAGCGCGGGAAGGGATCGTAAACATGGCTGTTTGGCGCTGCACGCCAAAATTCAAACTTACGGGTTGAAAAAACTCAGATTCTCCCCCCCCCCAATTTATTGGCATTTTGGGGATCTGAATGTCCCAGCCAACGATGTCCGGTTTTTGGTCGTCCGGATAGTAGGGTGATTACACAATTTAGTAGTTGTGACCACACAAAGATGATATAATAAGAAAAAAATCCATGGAATAGTGATACAGTAATCCCTCCACTATTCGACGTAATAGAGCCAAAGGCATGTCCGGACACTGGTCTTGTCCGAATGTTGGGCCTGAAGCTCCAGCACTGGTCATTCATGACCCTAACCTAACCTAACCTAAATCAGAAAATCACCTTCCTACCTCCCTACCGGACATGCATAGCACTTATTTAAGTCCCCTTTCACATAAATAATGCACACAAAGCATGAATTAATTGAATTTTAACCAAAAAATTATGATTTAGAGGTGAGTAAGGCATAGGTGCTCACAACTTGCCAGCAAGTGTAAGTAAGTATCAGACATGGAAATCACTATGAAAATCACCCTTTCTCACACCATATGCATTAAATAATGGACATAAAGCTTGAATTCATTGAATTTTAACCCAAAAATGATGATTTTGAGATAAGTAAGGCATAGATGTTCATGAGTTGGCAGCTTAGTGTAAATAAGTATCAGACATGGCAATCACTATGAAAATCATCATTTCTCACATCTTATGCACTAAAATATGGGATACAAAGCATCAAATAAATAAACTGTTACCAGAAAAAGAGTTAGGTATGGCAAAGGTGTTCACTGTTCACCAACTGCACCAGTCATTCTTGACCCTAACCTAACCTCGCCTAAATCAGAAAACCACTACCTAACTCCCTACTGGACATGCATTGCACTTAATTAAGACCCCATTCACATAAGTAATTGGCACAAAGCATGAATTCATGGAATTTTAACCCCAAAATGATGAATTTGAGGTGAGTAAGTCAGGGGTGTTCACGAGTTGGCAGCTTAGTGTAAGTAAGTATCGGACGTGGCTATCACTATGAAAATCATCATTTCTCATATCTTATGCACTAAAGTATGGGATACAAGGCATCAAATAAATAAATTGTTACCAGAAAAAGAGTTAGGTATGGCAAAGGTGTTCACTGTTCACCTACAGCACCGGTCATTCTTGACCCTAACCTAACCCAACCTAAATCAGAAAACCACCTACCTAACTCCCTACCGGACATGCATAGCACTTAATTAAGACCCCATTCACATAAGTAATTGGCACAGAGCATGAATTAATCAAATTTTAACCCAAAAATGATGATTTTGAGGTGAGTAAGGCAGGGGTGTTCGGCAGCTGACTACATAATGAACGTAAGGAAGAGACATGATTATTGCTGAGAAAACCACCTTTTCACAGCCTGTGCACTCAAATATGGGACACAAAGCATGAAGTAAATAAAATGTAGCCAGAAAAATTATGATTTAGAGGTGTGGGGGCGAAAATGTTAACCAGTTGTCTAGATAGTGAATGTAAGTAAGAGACATGGTAATCACTGAGAAAATCACCTCTTTCACAGCCTGTGCACTCAAATATGGGACACAAAGCATGAAGTAAATAAAATGTATCCAGAGAATGAGGATTTAGAAGTGATTATGGAAAATGTTTAGCAGTTGAGTTGACAATGTTTACTTACAGTCCAGCATTGTTGTTTACCCCCATCTCTAAGGTTTTTACAGTGGACATAATTGCTCTTGAAGCATGTCCAGTAATCCAGTGTTTAACTACACTTAATCCTTAGCACTGTGACTTTTGATTATTTAAACAAGAACGAAACTACCGCAAAAGATCGGACAGCCGTCCACTGTTCACAAGAGTTGAGACAGATCTAGTAGGAGGGCGATTTGGCAGGAAGGGAGCTAGTCGGCATGAGCGGGAAATTCAAACTGACACGGTCGGAAAAAATTGATTATTTTTTCCAGATTTTTTCAAATTTTGGGGCATTTTGGGGGGCGGACAGCCAGCCCACGATGTCCGAATATTGAGGGATCCGAATAATGGGCATTC
>JAGKTI010026734.1:0-13488 GCA_018397915.1 Birgus latro | reverse complement strand
GCCACGTTACCTCATCACAATAATTACAGTAATAATAATGATAAATTTAAAAAAAAACACTTCTAGCCAGTCTCGTATGGTTTTATTACAGTATTCCAGTGTTTACATTAGACTTTAGCAAAACAGTAGCAACAAAAGGAAAATCATTACAAACTTTATAAAACTTCATGAATGACTTTTATTACTGCTTACTTTTATAAAACTTATTGATATAATGTCATGAGTCATAGCACAGCTTCACAGTTTGCAACTGCAAAAATGTTCGCTTGCTAATCCCCTTAGCATATGACTTCTTTGATTATAGCAAAAATATCATTAAATCACTTGTATTTTATCACAGTAATTCACAGTATAATATAAAATAACACTTTCAGCCACTCTGGTATGATTTTAGTGTGATTTGGGTGAGTAGTAATCCCTCCACTATCCATTGTAATAGAGCCAAAGGCATGACCGGAAAGTGGTCTTGTCCGGTTAGTGGCCCAGAAGCTCCAGCACCGGTCATCCCTGACTCTAACCTAACCTAACCTAAATCAGAAAACCACCTACCTACCTCCCTACCAGACATTCCTACCAGACATTACATAGCTCTTATGTAAGACCCCACTCACATAAATAATGGACACAAAGCATGAATTAATTGAATTTTAACCAAAAAATTATGATTTTGAGGTGAGTAAGGCAGAGGTGTTCACCAGTTGACAGCATAGTGTAAGTAAGTATTGGACATGGGAGTCACTAAGAAAATCACCCTCTCTCACATCTTATGCACTAAAATATGGCATACAAAGCATGAAATAAATAAATTGTTACCAGAAAATGATGGTTTAGAGGCGAGTATGCCAAATGTGTTCATCAGTTGACTAGACAGTGAATATATGTAAGAGACATGGTAATCACTGAGAAAATCACCTTTTTCACAGCCTGTGCACTAAAATATGGGACACAAAGCATGAAGTAAATAAAATGTAACCAGAGAATGAGGATTTAGAAGTGATTATGGAAAATATTTGGCAGCTGACAGTGTACTTACATGTCCATGGTGGCTGTTTACCACACCTCTAAAGCTCTGACAGTGTTGAACTGCACTTAATCCTTAGCACTGTGAATTATGATTGTTTAAATACTCACGGCAGTTCAAAGACAACTGTCGGAGTGGCGGGAGGGGGAGACTGTAGGAATGGAATGTAAACACAGCTGTTCAGCGCCGCGCACCAAATTCAAACTTACGGGTCAAATTTTTTTTTTTTTTTTTTTTTTTTTTACATCAGCCTACTATGTCCGAACAGTGGTGTAACCGGATAGTGGTCGTCTGGAAAGTAAAGGGATTACTCAACTTCGTATTATTTAAGAGAGAGAGAGTGGGGGGGGGCAGCAAGCCGGTTTCGGCCAGCTCAAGCGTATCCCTTGAGTAATTATAAAGTACACCTTGTTTCCGGCACTTTCCCATATCCAGAACACCCTTGGTCCCATTGATGCCGGAAAAAGGAGGTTCTACTGTATTAAGCTTTGTAAATGGGTGTTTGAGTGTGAATGAACTGTGAAGTGTTGAGTTATCTGCATATGAATGGATGGAATTGTGGTTGACAGATAAGAGATCATTAATATGAACTAGGAACAGGGTTGGGGCCAGAACTGTTCCTTGTGGCACACTGATGTTAACTGAGTGGAAATTGGAATATACATCTACTTTTACTCTTATTTTTTTTATCTTGGCTCCAACATCTGACCGTCAGCTTGCGTAGCAGGCACTGCACACACACGATATTGTCATGCATACATGGAATTGTTGTATGAGGCCACCTTAATTACTGTAGAGGTGAATTCCAGGATAGTTTACTCAAAACTGGGTATAAATTTTTTCTGTATCTATCGATTGATTGCATAATCAGCCACCGCATATTGAGGCATGACTGCAAGTGCCACTTTTTCATTCCAGCAGGAAACGAAAATCACATCATTCTCCCACCCATCATCATCATCATCAAGTGGGTATGAGTGTTTCTTACTTAGAAAGATATTAAATTTTGAGCATACAACGTGACATGCACATGTTTATTGTTTAGAAGCAAAACATTCAGATGCATGTTACTTAATTATATGGTAGAAATTTGGTAATATAATTAATGTTTTGCACTGCTGTCCGTTGGTAAAGCAGCATCAGCAAGCATAACTGTGTTGAGCTGGGCTCAGCATCTTCAGATGACCACTCATCAATGTAGAAGGAAGTGAAAAACTATTTTGAAAGCATAACGTAACTTAGTTGAGTTGGGTTCAGCATCTTCAGACGACCATTTATTGATCTAGAGGTAGGTGAAAAACTATTCTGAAAGCATAAAGTAACTTAGTTGAATGAAAAAAAAAGTACAAAGTGAGTGGTAGCAATAAGGTGTGTGTGTGTGTGGGTTTACCTAGTTTTGATATACAGGAAATGAGCAATGCTCATTAGGTCCTGTCTCTGTCAATAAATCACATTTTGCTTTGTGCGAGCATGCATGCATATGTGTGTGTGTGTGTGTGTGTACATACCTAGTTTACGTAGTTGTGATTTACAAGAAAGGAGCTATGCTGTACACTCCTGTCTCCATAACTACTAACGTTCAGCTTGGTTTTGAAATTGAAAATACTGTATTCTTGGCATTTATCACCTCTTTATCCAGGTTATTCCATGCTTCAATAGTTCTGTAAGGGAAGCTGTATTGCTTGATATCTCTCTTGCATGGGTCCTTTTCAACTTTTTTTTTGTGACCCCTTGTTTCTCTTTCGTCCCACAAGAACAGGTCCTCCCTGTCAAGCTTCTCCATTCCCTTGAATACTCTGTATACATTAATCAGACTTCCCCATATTTTTCTTTTTTCTAGGGTTGGGAGATTTAGTCTCAGCAGTCTTTCCTCGTACGGTAATTCTCTCAGCCCAGGTATCATCTTTGTTGCTGCTCTTTATTTTCTTTCAATCCTCCTTATATCTTTCTTTTTATGTGGTGACCATACCACTGCTGCATATTCCAACCTCGGGCAAATCATTGATACAATCGACTTTTTCATCATCTCTTCATCCAGATAGGTAAAACACAACTCTTATGTTTCTCAAAAGGTTATATGTATCTCTGGCAGTCTTGTTTATGTGATTTTCCAGTGAAAGGTTGTCTGAAAACAGTACCCCTAAGTCTTTCTCTTCTTTAGTTTTACTAATCCATTCATTCCCCATTTTGTATTTTTCTGTTTGTCTCTTTGAACTCTTTCCAAATTCAATTACTTTACATTTCTTCACATTCAGCTACATTTCCGACCTTTGACTCCAGTCAGATATCTTATCAAGGTCCATTTGCTGCTGTTTACAGTCTTCCTCTTTTTTTCACTATCCTTAATAACTTAGAATCATCTGCAAACAGACTTGTCTATCGACCTTGGCTGGTTTCCCCAAGGAAAGAGAGGTAGCCGAAACAGGACGACACTACCAATTTACTCATCCACTCAAACGCATTCATTCACATCTTAGCCCCAAGGGGAGAAGGGACAGATCCTCACCGCACCATACCGCATGAGAGTCAACTGCGCAGTGCAATCAGTGACATCCACAGCATGGCCCGACAGCAGAGCTGGTTTACCCTTACCACATCATAATGGACCAGTCCCCTTACCCGCACCTGACCTGATCAGATATAACAGACTTATGTAACAATCAATTCCTTCCAACATATCATTTACATAAACCAGGAACATGACTAGTGCCAATACTGACCCTTGCATTACACCAATAATTACATTACACAACTTTGACTGCTGGTCCTTTTTGACTGTTCTCATCTCCCTATCCTCCAAAAAATCTTTCATCCACTTAATGTAAAGCTCCTTTTAGACCTCCTATGTTTCCACAACAATTTTTTGTGTGGTACCTTGTCAAATGCTTTCTTTAGGTCCAAAAAGACATAATCAATCCATCTGTCCCTCTCTTGTGTACCATTTGTCACTCTTGAGTAAAAGCTTAGTAGGTTTGTAGTACATGACCTTCCTTTTCTGAAGCAAAATTGACGATCTGCAATTGTATTAGTTCCTTCCGGGTATTTGATCTATCAAATTTTCACTATGATCTCACAGATTTTTGCAACAGCACTGGTTAGTGATACCGGCCTATAATTCAGTGGCTCTTCCTTGTTTCCTCCTTTGTATACGGGGACCACATTTGCTTTTTTCCAATCCCGAAGAATGTCATTATTTGTTAGTGAGCTCATAATGATGTCATGTATCCATCCTGATAGTTCCTGTCTGCACTCTTTTATTATCCAGTTAGACACTCCTGCCAGTGTAATAACTTGTAGGATTCAGGTCGCCATGAAAACACTGGAGATCACACTGATGGTTAATTAAACAGTAACGTCAGATTGCTGTGACTGGGGAAGGGGCTGGGACAGGTTGTTGAATGAGGAGTTTGACTGGGATAGAGAATGTTTGGAGCCAGCAGATTTAGTGTCTAGCTCTTGGCCTCTGATTGACACTGCAACAGTGAGCAAGGCAATAGGCAGGATGCTGGTGGGGAAGGCAGCAGGTGTGTCTGGGTTGACTGCTGAATTGGTGAAAGCCTCAGGAGATATAGGAGTAAGGTTAGTCACTGACCTGATAAATGGGATTATATATGTGTTCTCCCAGATGATTAGCTTAAAATTGTAACTGTAAATGTGTACAAGGGGAAGGTTGATGCTCTGGAAAGAGGAAATTATAGAAGCATAAAGCTTTTAGGCCAGATAATGAAGGTAATGGAGGGAGTTCCAGAAGGTATAATTAGAGAAAGAGTGAATACTGATGACATGCAGCTTGGGTTTATGCCAGGCAAAGGGACCACTGATGCCTATTCATTGCTCAACAGCTTCAGGAAGATAAATAGGAAAGAAAAGGGACCTGTACTTTGTTTCTGTTGATTTGGAGAAGGCCTTTGACAGAGTCCTTACAGAGGTGGTGAAGTAGGCAGTGAGAATGCATAAGATCAAGGAGTGGCGTGTTAGGGTCATTATGGCCATGTATATGAGTGCTCACACCCAGGTAAGGGTGAATAGAAATTTGAGTGATGAGTATTTCGTGAATGTTGGTGTGCATCAGGGGTCAGTCTTGAGTCTCTTGCTGCTTATCATGGTACTTGAAGCCCTCTCACTTGACTTCAGAAAGGGTCTCTAATGGGAGATGTGCATGCTGATGATTTGGTGCTGATTGCAGAGAATAAAACAGAGGCGGAGGAAAGATTTAGAAAATGGAGAGATAGTATGGGGCACAAGGGCTTAAGAGTACATGTTTCGTTTCGTTTTTGAAGGCTCCAACATGCTTGCATGCGTCGGCCTTGGTCACCTAATGGCGGCTCTCTATGCTGCTTGATCTATGGCAGCCTCCCTGTTCAGTCCCTTAACCCTGAGGTCAAACCTAATGACCTCGTCCCATGTCTTTCTCGGTCTACCCCTCACAACCCCTCCCCCAATATTAACACTTCTCACCTTCCATACCCAATTATCATCCCCCATCCTCTCCATATGCCCAGACCATCTCAGTCTACCTCTCCTCATCACAACACCAGTACACTCCAGTCCCATTCTACCTCTTAACTCTTCTATTGAAAACCCAGCCCCCCCAGACCTTGCACGCAGAGACGCACTGCACATCCACCTAATCATTGTCATTTCTGTACGTTTGAGCCTGCGAATATCCTCTTCCTTTACTGCCCAGGTATCACACTCCTAACACATGCTGCATACAAAGACCCCTTAGCACGCAGGGAGAGTCCTCTCAATGTCAGGAGAGGCAACAGCTCCCTGAACTTCTTCCAACCACTTCTCACCCTAGCAACCAAGCTAGCTTCAGCCCCACCTCCAGTACATAACATGTCTCCCAAATAACAAAACTCTTCCACAAACTCCAAGAGACTCACCATCAAGTTCAATCCTTTCATGCCTAACAATCTCCACCTGCTCCCCAACACGCCGCACACATAAAATCAGCATTATCTCGCAGTCTACCTCTAACACCACCACATCTCTTGTGCACCCATTTATCACAAAATACTGCACAAGACAGAATTACTTCCCACACCTTTGTGGCAAATTGCACACAGCCACTCTCCCTCTTCTTTGACTGTACCTCCACCAACCCTAGATATAATCACTTTTGTTTTATCTGCATTTTCCTTAAGCCCTTGTGCCCCATATCACTTCCTAAATCTTTCCTCTGCCTCCCTTTCATTCTCTGCAATCAACACCAAATCATCAGCATACATCTTCCACGGGAGTCCATCTCTGAAGTCATGTGAGAGGGCTTCAAGTACCATGATAAACAACACGGGACTCAAAACTCACCCCTGATGCACACCGACATTCACGGAAAACTCATCACTCAAATCTCCATTCACTCTTACCTGGGTGCGAGCACCCACGTATATGACCATAACCACCCTAACTAGACACTCTTCCAACCCAAGCTTTCTCATTGCCCACTTCACCACCTCTCTAGGGACTCTGTCAAAGGCCTTTTCCAAATCAACAAAAACAAAATACAATTCCCTTTTCTTTCCAATATATTTTTCCTGAAGCTGTCAGACAATGAATATGGCATCAGTGGTCCCCCTGCCTGGCATAAACCCAAACTGCATCTCATCAATATTCACCCTTTCTCTAATCATACCTTCTAGAACTCTCTCCATTACTTTCATTATCTGGTCTAAGAGCTTTATGCCTCTATAATTTCCTCTTTCCAGGGCATCACCCTTCCCTTTGTACACATTTACAATTACACTCTTCAGCCAATCATCTGGGACAACACTCTCATACAGTCATATTTATCAGGTTACTGACTAACCTCACCCCAATATCTCCTGAGGCCTTCAACATTTCAGCAGTCAATCCAGACACACCTGCTGCCTTCCCCACCCATATCCTGCCTATTGCCTCACTCACAGCAGCAGTGTCAATCAAAGGCCAGGGGCCAAACACTGGATCTGCTGGCTCCAAACCTTCCCTGTCCCATTCAAACTCCTCATTCAACAACTGGCTATAATGCTCTCTGCATGCATCTTTAATATCCCCACTGTTCACCACTACCCTTCCTTCATCATTCTTCACACACCGCTCACATACAATATCCCGATTATCCCTCTTCACATGATTTGCCACCCTAAATATCATAGTTTTCCTTTCCCCATGGTTTAGGTTATCAAGTAAAAGTCTCTGTGACTCCACCCTGTATACCTCTCTTCTAGCCCTACATTTGGGAGCCAAGTATTCCTCCCTGTTACCACCCTTCTTCCATTCCCGGAAAAGCCTTCTTTTCTCCTTAACTGCAGCTTCTACACCCTCATCCCACCACCAGGTTACTTTATGTCTTTGTGGGCCTCTTGTCCAACCACATATTGCATCAGTAACTCTCAAGAGGTTGTTCCCATGGGCTCTGTACTGTTCATTAACGCCTCTGTCTATGGCTCCCTGTTCAGCCACTGAGTCTCACTACAGAAGGCACCCCTTACTGCTTGGTTTTCCAGCTTCCATATTTTCCTCCTAGGTACATATGTCCTTTTCATCACTCGTTCTTTAAGCACCATGTCACAAATCAGTAGTTTGTGCTGCTGCACACACTCCTCAGTTACTATAGCTTTAACATCCTCACTAACCTCCTATCAACCCTTCTGACCTGAAAATAATCTGTCTGACTGCTATTTCCCCCAGACAACAAAAGTGGTGGTATCTAAGGCTGGGGGGTGGTACTGTCAAAGAAGAGGGAGAGTGGCCATGTGCGATATGTCACGGGAGTGTGGGAAGTAATGCCATCTTGTGCAGTGTTTGTGGTAAGTGGGTGCATAAGTGATATAATGGTTTTAGAGGTCAGCTGCGAGATAATACTGATTCCATGTGTGTGGTGTGTCAGGGAGAGCATGTGGTTATTGCCAGGCGTGAAAGGACTGAACTTGCTGGTGAGTCTCTTGAATGTGTGGGAGAGTTTTGTCATTTGGGAAACATGTTATGTGCTGGAGGTGGGGAAGGAGCTAGCTCTGTGGCAAGAGCGAGGAGTGGTTGGAAGAAGTTCAGGGAGGCGTTGCTTCTCCTGACACTGAGAGGGCTCTTCCCCTGTGCTAAGGGATCTTTGTATGTGGCATGTGTTAGGAGTGTAATGCTGTATGGTAGTGAGTCCTGGGCAGTAAAGGAGGAGGATATTCACAGGCTCAAATGTACAGAAATGACAATTATTAGGTGGATGTGCATTATGTCCTTGAGTGCAAGGCCTGGGGGGACTAGGTTTGCAGTGGAAGAGTTGAGAGGTAGGATGGGACTAAAGTGTATTGGTGTTGTGATGAGGAGAGGTAGACTGAGATGGTTTGGGCATGTGGAGGGAGTGGGGAATGATAATTGGGTACGGAAAGTGAGAAGAGTTAATATTGGGGGTTGGGTAGTGAAAGGCAGACCGAAAAAGACCTGGGACAAGGTCATTGAATGTGACCTCAGGGTTGAGGGACTAAGTAGGGAAGTGCCAGAGATTGAGCAGCATGGACAGCCACCATTAGGTGACCAAGGCCAATGCATGCAAGCATGTTGGAGCCTTCAAAAATGAAAACGAACACTCCATCTGGTCCCGATGCTTTTGTAACATCTTTTTTTTTTTTTTTTCATTAATTTCATTATTTCTTGTACATCTGCTTGTTTTTCATTGAGCATTAAGTCCTTAGGTCTATCATTGTTTTCACTAAACCCACTCTTTCTTGCAAAAATGGTTTGAAAACATTTCTTCATCGCTTCAGCCTGTGCGCCTGAATCCTCGTAAACGACTCCATCTACTTTCAATGTATATATCCCTTCCTTGTTTTTTAATTATGTGCACGTGCTTGGCCTGCTGATCGAGTACAAACAGGCCATTTCATGTCTCCTAATTTTAGCTGTATTGAATTATTACCATTTGTTTTAGCAAGATTACACAATGTTCCATTGGTGGAGAGGGCATCATGTGTATACGAGGTCCATCAAAAAAAAAAAAAAAAAAACTTTTTAAATGGCGCATCAACTAGCATCCGTATCGTGATCACGACAGGAGTTTATGTAGCAACAACTTTGAGCATTAGTTTAACACAGCTGCATCATGTCACATCACTTAATCATTGAGGTACACGTGCTTAAGTGAATGTATTTTTTCTGTATTTGGCAAATTCTCTTCTGTCTCTTCTGTTGCCTAAAATTGTCAGCCTTTCAGACTCTTTATTGACTCTGACCATGTGGAAGAAACTCATGAAGAAGAGTGCCCTTCCAATAAAGAAAATGATCAACATCACCTTCACATTTGAGCAACTCTGACGTGCTTTTTTTTTTTCGCGGTGACGATGTTCCAACCCACTGTGATGATTACCCTTTTGTTTTGACATCATAACCGTACACCCATGTTTCATCACCAGTTAAGACATTTTCAGAATGTAAAAACTTTTACAAATTTGAAACAGATTTGCATGCAAACACACCGTGAAATGCCCACTCCGATGGGAGACCCAGGGAGGGGTGTCGCACTACCCACCCCACAGAAGGACGACGGTGAGGCTAAAGTAACACACCCTAGGAGGAGACCAACGGGTGGCGTATAGGGCGTGTGTAGGCCCAGGGCTAGAAAGGTTTATGTCCCAGACTGCCTTGTGTCCCTCTCACCCTCAACCAATGTCCCGACAAGAATGCAGTCCCAGCTGTCTACTCTCCAGCCGGGCCAGCCTTCACCAGGTTCGGGGTGGGGCTCATACCACAGCCCCAGACAGCACCGCGACCCAGGCCACCATCCATGTCAGGAAGGAGGAGCAGGCCACCATCCGCTCTTCGGCTGTTACCCCCTGCAGGACCACTACACAGGCCACCGTCTGCTCTTCTCCTGCAGCCACCTCCATGGACAGCACCACGACACAGGCCACTGTCCGTGTCGGGAAGGGAGAGCAGGACACTCTCCGCTCTTCTCCTGCAGTCACTCCTGGGGACAGCACCACAACACGGGCCACCGTCCATGTCGGGAAGGGAGAGCAGGCTACCATCCGCTCTCTGGCTGTAGACCCAGAGAAGGACAGCACCACGACACAGGCCACCGTCTGTGTTGAGGAGGAAGGACAGGCCACCGTCCGTCCTTTGGCTGCCACCTCCACAGGGAGCAGGACCGTGACACAGGCCACCGTCTGCTCTCTGCCTGTTGTCCCTGGGGTTAGAGGAACTGCCGTGTCAGCCACCGTCCACACGGGGAAGGGAGAGCAGGCCACCGTCCACTCTTCATCCTCTGCCCCTAGGACTTTCCTTACAGAGGATGTCCCTGGCTCGGCCCACCACCACTCCTGTGGCCAAACGAGACAACCTTCTCTCTCTCCCCACAGAGGCAGTCCCCTGGAGGAGTTGCAGCAGGAGGAGCCCTGGCGAAGCCCCTTGATGAGCCTGGGAGTCCACACCCTACAACCAGTGCCCCAACAACACCCTCGGCTGTCGGACTCCCGGAGGAAGGGTTGCCACAGGCCGCCCCTAATGGCGACTCCGCCCAAGGAAGACCGCAGCCCCTGGACACCCAGGGGCATCCCAGGACCCCGGGGCACGACCTCCCCAGCCCCATCGGCCAGAGCTCCATCTTCCGTAGCAGGCACAGACAAGCGCTCCTGCTTGCCCTATTCGGCCCTAACCCTGAGAGCCAAACTCCATGATGAGGCCCCACCAGGAAAGGGCCTCCCTTTACGCAGCCCAGCAGTCCAGCTCAGACGACTCGGCCCCTAGCAGTAGTCCCGTGCCTCCTGCGAGAGGACACCTTTGACAGGACTCTACCCACACCTGGCTGACACCTGTGAGCAGCCCAAGTATTCAGTAGCCCAGGCCAGAGTCCTCTAGTCCTGTTTGTGCCTTGTACCTGAATAGTGTATTGTGTGATACTGTATTTGAATCTTGTTCAGTGTTGTGTAACTAAGGAAATACACATGTCAGGTTGGTTTAGCCAAATTTTTATGCCTTGTTCCTCTAGTTGTATGCACTAGACCCAGTCTAGAAAAGAACCCCAGATTAGTCGCTCGTGATCAAGAGACAAGGAGTTGATCCTTGAACACGCAGCATATCACATTGCTCTTCAACTTGCAAGAAATCGCCAAGTGCACTACACACATGTTCACCCACGTGCATTTACCTTGATAAGTAAGTGACATGGCACGATGTCGTTAGTGTTAGACTAAAGCTCAAAGTCACCGGTATGCAGCGTTCCCATGATTATTACAATAAGGCTGCTAGTTGGTGCTCTACTTAAAAAGTTCAGTTTCTTTTTTGGACAATGTTGTATACATGGTCTGACAGTAGAACTTTTTTGGGGATGCCAAGGGATGCTAGGCAACCATCTGTTATGCTGTAGGACCAGTGCAGGCTAACCACACATTACGTAGCAGCAACTCATCCACAGGGAGTGCATGATCAGTCATTCCCATGTTTTTATCTATCTGTCTATCTATTGCCAGATGCTTTAATCCTGTGAGGGGTGGCTACAAACAAATCGCCCCCATGTCTCCCTGTTCCCCAACATTTCACTGTCCTGCTCCCAGCTAACACCCCCCTTTCTCATATACCTCTCCTCTCCATCCCTCCATCTCGTCCTTGGCCTGCCCCCTCCCTCTCCCTCCCCCCTCCACCTCACTCACATACACTTTCCTCATTAGTCTCTCGCTCTCCATGTTTTTATGTGTCAGTTAATGTATCTTTAGTGTACAGTATAGTGCCTCTTTCAAGTAGCAAACTAATTTAAGGTATTCCTTTGAAAGTGAGTTCCTTTAGAACATATCGCATTAAATCAATACATGTATACCCCAGTTTAATGATGCAATCATTAGGCAGTGTATCGTATGTCGGAGTAGATTTAACATGTAAAGTAATGGGATACGTTTTTCAGCCTTGGGTTTCCCCCCCAACCAAGCCCAAAACCCATCCAAATGAGCCCTAAAACAAGTTTAAAGCCAATCTAAATGGCTTAACAGCTGTAACAGAAGCTAACCTAAGCATAAGACCTGTAAATGACACACTAAAACCAACAAATAAAATCTGAAAATCGTCAAATATGAGTCTGGAAAAAATCAAGTTCAGTAAACTATAGCCCAAAATGACAGTGTTCACCTAATCTATGGCTAAAACACATTAATCCAAGTCTAAAAACAGTTTATAAATCAACCTAAACAGAATTTTAGTCAAAAATATCACCAAAATCGGTAAAAAAAAAAAAAAAATTAAATCGTGGTTTGGTCATCGTTAGGCGGGGTGGCGTGATAGAAATTAACGAAGAGAAATTGTGAATTAATAAATGATGATGCAGCCCTGAGGGGATATTCTCCTGCTTTTTGTCTGATCAGCTGATCAGGTCAGGTGCAGGTAAGGAGCTGGATCCATTATGTGGCAGGGGTAAACCAGCTTTGCTGTCGGGCCCTGCTGCGGATGTCACTGACTGCACTGTGTAGTTGACCCTTGTGCGGTGTGGTGCAGTGAGGATCTGTCCCTTCTCCCCTTTGGGGCTAAGATGCGAATGAATGTGTATGAATGGATGAGTAAATTGGTAGTGTGTTGACCTGTCTCGGCTACCTCCCTTTTCTTGGGGGAAGCAGCCTAGGTATATAGATAGATAGATAGATCATTAAGTTCCGGTATCGCATCTAGAGGTATCGTATATCGAGGTATACCTGTATTCTGCTGTATTAAATACCTTCCAAAATTGTTTTATTGTTGTTGCTCGAGAGTCTTCTGCCTGAGGTGTTGGTAAGTCATCCTCAAGGCCATGGACATGGGGCCAACTTCTGGAATTTTTGTGTGCAAACTTCCCCCCAGGGGCTGAGTCAGGGTTTATCTTTTAGTGCAAAACATGTTTAGTGCAGAGCAGTCCTGCATAAACTGAGGGTCTACTGTAAACAGTTAATATCATACAGTGCAATATACAGCTTTTTATATTAAACAGAACAATATGAGTTCCTGTCAGTATGGTATTGGTGACTTCTTTGTAGCCTGCCAGTTGAATATGGACATAACAGGAATGTCATGGCTGTGATGAGAATTACTGTTCTGTACTTTTTTCTTTTTTTTTAAGTAAAGTAGTTTTTTTTTACCTTGATAATAAGTGCCTTCTTTTCAAAAAATCTTTATATCTGTTTACAGTATTGAACTGCACTCCTCTGTGTGGGTAATTTTACTCATAAGTTTATTTTTGAGACAGGAAGTGTGCTGGAGTGCTTGGAGCTGAAGTACCATGTCAAGTGGCCCCATACTCTCATCCTGGACAATGCTGCCCTTCAAGCCTATTCCCAAGCTTGGTGCTTCCTGGCTAAGCTCCAGCACACTATTTGGGCTTCAGACTCCCTCTTCTTACACATGTCTGCTCTTGGTTGGTTGTTAATCTTTCTCTTATCTCTTAGCCTACTAACTTTGAGGCTGCTAGTTTTGTGATAATGTTTTTGCCCATGTGTGTGTGTGTGTGTGTGTGTGTGTGTGTGTGTGTGTGTGTGTGT
>JAGKTI010026733.1:0-13490 GCA_018397915.1 Birgus latro | reverse complement strand
AATTCACTCACATTCTCCATATCCTTCCCATCCAATCTCACTGTACACTCACTGGCTTCACTTCTCTCGAAGACCATCACTTTACTCTTCCCCACATTCACCTTTAGATTCCGTTTCTTACACACTCTCCCAAACTCATCTACCAAGCCTTGCAGCTCCCCTTCGTCTTCACTCAACAACACAGTATCATCTGCAAACAACAGTACAGGGAGTTTCCACACACTGCCCTCTCTCACTAGGGCCACTCCAACATCCACTGCCCGACCTTGTATCTCTTTTATAACCCCATCCATATACAGATTGAACAACCATGGAGACATGACACATCCTTGTTTCAATCCAACCTTCAAATGGAAAGATTCACTCAGTTTGCCATCCACACGCACTGCAGCCTTAGCACCCTCATACATACTCTTCACTGCCTTCAACAACTTCCCATCCACTCCATATATTCTTAATACCTTCCACAAACCTTGTCTATCCACCCTGTCATATGCTTTCTCCAGATCCATGAAGGCTGCATACAACTTCTTGCCCTTCTCTAGAAACTTTTCCACTATGGATCTAAGAATGAATATCTGGTCTACACAACCTCTTCCCTTCCTAAAACCTCCTTGTTCTTCTCCAACTAATTCCTCAGTAATTTCCCTAACTCTGTCAATAAGTATCCTACCATATATTTTTCCTATTACACTGAGAAGGCATATGCCCCTATGATTACCACACACTGCTTTTTCCCCTTATCCTTTGTACAGAGGAATAATTATACCTGACTTCCAATCCTCCGGGACTCTACCCTCCTCCCAAGCCAATCTGCACACCTTCCACATCCATTCTATTACTATCTCTCCCCCATGCTTCAGCATTTCACCACACACTCCATCAATTCCTGGGGCTTTCCCCATTTTAACTTACTTCATTGCTTCCACCACTTCCATCCTGGTGATTTCTTCCTCTCTTCTCACAACCCTCCTTCTCCCTGCCATTCCCCAGCCACTTATACTTGCATTACTTTCATTCTCTATGTTCAACAGTTCATTGAAGTGTTCTCTCCATCTGTTTACTTTTTCTCCCTTCTCCACTAGTAATCTACCATTTTTATCTTTCACACCCCCACTGCCTTCGTTGGCACCCTGTCTAGCTCTCTTTACCTCCTTCCAGGACATTTTCTTACATTCCCTCCACTTTGCACTCAAATTCCTTCCAAATTCCTCATCCACTCTCTTCTTACTCTCTCTTACTCTCTTTTCACCTCTCTTCTCCTCACTACATATACCTCTCTCGTCCGTCTCTCAGCTTCTTCGTTGCCCCTGTTTCTCATCCACTCATTATATGCTTTCTTCTTTTGTGCCACAGACTCTCTCACCTCTTCGGTCCACCATGCTGTTCCCTGAACCCCCTTTCGTCTCCTCTTCACCCCACACACCACCTCACATGCTGCACAGATTTCTTCTGTGGATACCTTGCACACACCATCCACGTCCCCCATCTGCTCCAATCTATATTTACCCAATCGTTCCTCCACTTCCCTTCTATATTCAGCCTTTATTCCATCCTCTTGTAACTTTTCTACCCTCCTTGTAACAAATACTTCTTCCTGTCTTTCCCTTCTTCTCTTCCTCCATCTTGTTTGGATTCTGATTCTGGCCACCACCAAGTGGTGGTCAGAAAGTCCACTCCCCCAACCTCTATATACTCTTGCATCCATTATACATCTTCTCATCCTTTCATCCACACACACATAGTCAATCACTGCCTTCCACTCATTCATTCCCCCGTCCTCTCTTCTCACCACTCACCATGTATACCTATGGATCATTTTGTGCCTGAAGAGGATATTGGCTATCACCAACCCCCTCCCAGCACAAATGTCCACTAAAGCACTGCCATTCTCATCCATCTCTGCAGGCACACCCCACTCACCAACCACTCCATCCACCTTCTCATTCCCTACTTTTCCATTCATATCTCCAGTCAGAAACACTCTCTCATTCCTTTCAAACTTTTCCAAGCAGGCTTCCACATTTGACCAAAACTACAGGGCATAACTTTTGAAATCGATTCATGGATTTTAAAAGGAACGTCACAGCCTGTCAATCGGACCTTTTAAAAGGAACGCCGCAGCCAAGGGGTTAAGGGGCAAAAAAGCACTGTCATGGATGCCATAAAAATACAGATTATCCAACAACAGTTTATGATCTACTGTGTCAAAAGCTGTAAGCAGATCCAACAGAACCAGGAGAGATGACATCTCACTACAGGTGTAGGCCACCAAGTCACTATGAATCATTGTTATTGCAGTTTCAGGTGAATGGTATTTTCTGTATGCTGACTGAACAACTCTGTTATGTCTCAGTAGTGGTAAAAGTTGATCAAGTATGGCCTGCTCAGTAATACTGGATAAGAAAGACAGGTTAGAGATGGGACAATAATTTGTCATGCTCTCGATATCAAGGCTGGGTTTCTTGAGTAGGGGCCTAAGCAAGGCATGTTTGTCAGACTGCACAAAATTATTTTCCAAGAAGCATCTATTTATTGCATTGCAGGTAAAGTTCACTGCGTGCTTGTACACATCAGGCAGTTGTGACATGTTACACGGACAGAGTGGGTGAAATATTAAGTTCTCTAATGTAACATTTGACTTTACTTACATCCAGCAGATGAAATGTTGAAAAAAAATACCCTCCTGTGTGCCATGATTGGAAGTCAACCGAATAGACTTCACTAGAAGAACTGTTGTCTAAATCATTTATTATGCGAAATATCTTAGTTGTAAAAAATGAAGCAAAATCAGGACCCAATTCACCATCAGATACAGAAGTTGGTTTAACAATTACAATCCTCTGACCAACCAAACTGTCCACAACTACAGACAGTTTTTTATGATCACCACCGCATAAATCAACTTTCCTTTGATAATACCTTGCCTTTTGGGCTTCTACAGCATGAACAACTGCTCCTCTCACAGAAACATAACACAAATAAGTTAATTTGGTCTGCTGCAAGTTCTGCCTTTCTACGTTGTCTACGCAACGAATTAATGGATGGACCATACCACGGAGAATTACCACTTACAATGATTATTTTTACTACCTCAGGACAATACAGTAAAACCTCGATATAACCGACTTCAATAGACTGGAATTCACTTTTATCGGACTCGAGGAGCTACCGGACTAAATTCCTATATATCGAAAAAAGTCTGATAAAGCCAGAAGCAGTCAGGACTGCCTGACCACTTCAGCTATGTTCACCACAATAAGGTAAACAAAAGACATATTTATCAATGTACTGATCAGTATTATTATATATATTATACCATTTGATTTGTAGTGAAGTTATAACACAGTACAGTACCACAGTGGCAGCCAAAACAGTTTAAAAACCGTTCATGCAATCCGGACTAATGTCTGATATATCGGGAAAAGTCCGGATTAACAGGGGGAAGTCCGGTTGTCGCTTTTATCGGAATTTCGCATTTTTCGGAATGGTTTGGGCCCCAATTAGTCCATTATAGTGAGGTCTTACTGTAATGGTCAAAAACTGACCTAAGCTCATATGTTATATATATCAACCAAATCATCACAAGAAAGATTAGATAAAGTATAATACAATAATCTAGTTTCAACGCTGATCAGTTTCAAGACACATCGAATGGCGATCAGCATTCCCATAATTTCTGAACATGGTGACCTTTTCACAGGAAGGGGGTTTCAGGATATCAAAACTAAAAGTGATCAGAGCAAAGTCAGAGATGAGGGGGTCAACAACTGAGTCAACCTCCACATCAGATAGGGGACAAGATCAAGGCATGTCCCGAGATGTGAGTTGGGTCACTCACTTGATTGAAAAAATTATTCTGGTTGCTAAACTAAAGGAATTCCAACGAAAATGGTTTTGACTGCGGACTGTCAACCCAATCACTGAAATCACTGCAAACAAGAGGTCCTCCAGATTTAAGAGAAAACATTTCAAGAACAGCCCAAACTCCACGATAAAACCTAGATCTATGCCTGGATGGCCTGGTTGATAAACAACTGCAATTCTAATGGTTTTCTGAAGGAAATTTATCAATACTTCCATAAATTCATATGAAGATGGGGATAGGTCAGAGTCTATGAAAGGAACATTTGCGAGTGCTGTCGAGCAGATGACTGCTACATCTCTTCCCGGACAGTCAGTGGCAGGCCTGGAAATACTTATAATAGAATGTGTCTTAGGCAAAACTATCTACATACAATCTCCTCATCAGTCTCTTGCTCTCCATCCACTCCATGTTGCCAAACCACCTCAGTGTATTTCTCCTAACACTTCCAATAACATCCACATCAACACCACAATGCTCCTTCCCTTCCTCATTTGTCAGTCTCTCTCCCCATGTGACTCCACATGCTCCTTTCAAATAACTCATTTCCACTGCTCTCTCTTGACTTCTATCCCTCCAACAAGGTCCAAGTTTCAGTTCCATACATTAGAGTTGGTATCACAATACTGTCAGGTAGTAGCTTTTTCACTTCCACACTCACTTCCCTGTTTCTTATCACTGCTTTCAAGGAACCAGCAACCTTCCTTCCTTCTTGTACCTTTCAAGCACTTCACCCTCCAAACTTCCTTTCTTACTCATCACACTACCCAAGTACTGTACTTAAATGCACTCACATTTTCCATTTCCTCCTCATCCAGCCTCACTGTACAATCACTGACTTCACTTCTCTCAAAGACCATAACTTTACTCTTCCCTACATTCACCTTCAGATTCCGTTTCTTACACACTCTTCCAAACTCATCCACCAAGACTTACAGCTCCCCTTCGTCTTCACTTAACAACACAGTATTGTCTGCAAACAACAGTACAGGGAGTTTACAAACACTGCCCTCTCTCACTAGGACTGCTCCAACATCCACTGCCCTACCTTGTATTTCTTTTATAACCCCATCCATATACAGACTGAACAACTATGGAGACATGACACATCCTTGTTTCAATCTAACCTTCAAATAGAAAAATTCACCCAGTTCACTATCCACATGCAAAGTAGCATTAGCGCCCTCATACATACTCTTCACGGCCTTCAACAACTTCCCATCTACTCCATATATTCTTAATACTTTCCACAATCCTTGTCTATCCACCATGTCATATGCTTTCTCCAAATCCATGAAGGCTGCATACAACTTCTTTCCCTTCTCTAGAAGCTTTTCCACTAAAGATCTATCCATCCATCCATTATCCAATCCTATGTCACCCCACAGAGAAGCGAAGGAGCCCGAGGCTAGGCAAGTTAGTCCTGACATTTAAGAGGAGAGTAACCAGCCTCACTCATTCCTGAGTGGCATTACGTGAGAATAAACCCCAACCATCCCTTGGATATAAACCTTCACCCGCTCAATCCGATTGGAACACCGTAATTACCCACTAAACCACCAGGCACCTAAATTTGGTTATATGGTTACAACCCAGCGTAGTAAATGGTTTCCTGGTGTACAGGAAACCATTTGGCTTGTCACTCAGTGTAGAGTCACCCACAGGCAGAAGGACGAAGAAAGAATGAAGGAAAGAAAGACAGAAGAGGGAGTGTAAAGTCACCCGTAGGCACTAAAGATCTAAGAATGAATATTTGATCCCTTCCTAAAACCTCCCTGTTCTTCTACAAATATTTCCTTTGTTATTTAACCTAACTTTGTCAATAAGTATAATTCCTTATACTTTTCCAATTACACTAAGAAGACAAATGTCCCTATGATTACCACACATATCTTTTTCCCCTTTTCCTTTGTACAGGGGAATAATTATACCTGACTTCCAATCCTCCAGGACTCTACCTTCCTCTCAGCCCAATCTGCACATCTTCCACATCCATTCTGCTACTATCTCTCCCCAATGCTTCAGCATTTCACCACACACTCTATCAATTCCTAGGGCTTTCCCCATTTTAAGTTTCTTCATTGCTTCAGCAACTTCCATCCTAATGATTTCTTCCTCTCCTCTCACATTCCTCCTCCTCCCAGCCATTCCCCAGCCACTTATACTCGCATTACTTTCATTCTCTATGTTCAACAAATCCTTAAAGTGTTCTCTCCATCTGCTCACTTTTTCTCCCTTCTCTACTAGTAATCTACCATTTTTATCTTTCACTCCCCAGCTAACATCTTTGGCACCCTGTACAACTCTGTTTACCTCTTTCCAAAACATTTTCATATATTCCCTCCAATTTACACTCAAGTTACTCATCCACTCTCTTCTTACTCTCTCTTACTAATCTTTTCACCTCTCTCTTCCACTCTACATATACAGTAATTCTATCTTCCATCTCTCAACTTCTTCCACACCCCTGTTTCTCATCCACTCACTATATGCTTTCTTCATTTGTGCCACAGCCTCTATCACCTCTACATTCCACCATCCTGTTCCTTGCACTGCTTTTGTCTTCTCTTCACCTTACACACCACCTCACATGCTGCACAGATTTCTTCTTGAATATCTTGTACACACCTTCCACATCCCCCATCTGCTCCAATCCATACTTACTCAATCACTCTTCCACTTCTTTCTTATATTCTGCTTTTATCCATCCTCTTATAACCTTTCCACCCTCCTTGTATGAACTACTTCCTCCTGTCCTTCCCCTCTTCTATTCCCCCATTTAATTTGGACTTTGATTCTGATCACCACGAAGTGGTGGTCAGAAAGTCCACTCCCCCAGCCTCTATATGCTCTTGCATCCATTATACACACACACACACACATAATCAATCATTGTCTTCCATTCATTCAGTTCACCACTCACCGTTCTCATCATTCACTATGTATACATGTAGATCATCTTGTGCCTGAAGAGGGTGTTGGCTAACACCAACCCCTCCTGGCACAAATGTCCACTAAAGCACTGCCATTTTCATCCATCTCTGCAGGCACACCCCTCACCAACTACTCCATCCACCTTCACATTCCCTACTTTCTCATTCGTATCTCCCCCCAAAAAATACCATCTCATTTCTTTCAAACTTTTCCATGCACGCTTCCACATTTGTCCAGGACTCTTGTCTCACTCTGCTTGCACGATCCTCCATTGGCACATACACACACACGATCAGTCACATTTATAGTCCAATTTTCAATTTTACACACACAATCCTTGAGCCAACTGATCCATACTCTCTTATACTCTCCTTCCATCTGTTACTCACAACAATACACACTCCTTCCTTCACCCTCTTTCTCACCTACTCCCATGCATTTACCCCATCCATAGTCCCATTCTCTTGCACTCTCACCTCGCCATTTATTTTTAGTTAAACCACATACATCCACTTTTGCATCCTCAAGCACCTGCACAATCTCCTTCTCTTTCACCTCATCATTTGCCCCCCTTACATTCCATGTCGCAATCCGTACCATGTACTTTGTTCAATCCTTAGTCGTCACCAGTTGGAGTCTGGTCCAAGGCTTTTTGTTTGTATATCTAGTTACAGTAAAACCTCGATATAACGGACTTCAGTAGACCGGAATTCGCTTTTATTGGACTCGAGGAGCTACCGGACTAAACTCCTATATATCGGAAAAAGTCCGATAAAGCCAGAAAGCAGTCCAGACTGCCTGACAACTTCAGCTATGTTCACCACAATAAGAAAAGTAAAAGACATGTTTTTCAGTGCACAGTACAGTATTATTATACCATTTGATTAATGTAGTGAAGGTATAACACAGTACAATACTGCAATGGTGGTGAAAACCACTGATGCAATCCGGACTAGTGTCTGACATATCGGAAAAAGTCCGGATTAGCAGGGGTAAGTCTGGATGTCGCTTTTACCGGAATTTCGCATATTTCGGACTGGCTTGGGCCCCAATTAGTCCGTTATAGTGAGGTCTTACTGTAGTTGTTTTCCGCAGATGGGCACTAACCCTCCGCCAACCCACTTGTTGTCACATACGGAACACAAGTTGATTGGTTATGAGGTAACCACCCAGCACTGTAAATGATTTCCTGGTTTACAGGAAATCACTGGCTTGCCACTCAATGTAGAGCTACCCTAAAAAGAGACTACCATTGCACTATCACTTTTGTTTTATCTGCATTTACTCTTAAGCCCTTGTGCCCCATACCACCTCTCCACTTCCTAAATCTTTCCTCCGCCTCCCTTTCGTTTTAGTTTTTGAAGGCTCCAACATGCTTGCATGCGTTGGCCTTGGTCACTTAATGGCAGCTCTCCATGCTGTTTGATCTCTGGCAGCTACCCTATTTAGTCCCTTAACCCTGAGGTCACATTCAATGACCTTATCCCAGGCTTTTTTCAGCCTACCTCTTGCTACCCTACCCCCAACATTAACACTTCTCACTTTCTGCAACCAATTATCATCTCCCATCCTCTCCACATGCCTAAACCATCTCAATCTACCTGTCATCACAACATCTATACACTCCAGTCTCATCCTACCTCTCAACTCTTCAATCATAATCCTAGCCCCTCAGGCCTTGCACTCAAGGACCACATGTATACATTCCTACACTCCAGTCCCATCTTACCTCTCAACTCTTCCATCATAAGCCTAGCCCCCCAGGCCTTGCACTCAAGGACACACTGCACATCCACCTAATCATTGCCATTTCTGTACATTTGAGTCTGCGAATATCCTCTTCCTTTACTGCCCAGGACTCACTACCATACATCATTACACTCCTAACACATACCGCATACAAAGATCTCTTAGCACGGAGGGAGAGTTGTCTCAATGTCAGCAGAGGCAACAGCTCCCTGAACTTCTTCCAACTAATCCTCAATCTAGCCACAGAGCTGGCTCCTGCCTGACCTCCAGCAAATAACATGTCTCCCGAATAATACAATTTCACACACTCAAGAGACTCACCACCAAGCTCAATCTTTTCACTCCCAGACACACTGAACACGTGAAATCAGCATTATCTTGCAGTCTACCTATAATACTACTACATCTCTTATGCACCCACTTATCACAAACAATGCCCACGATGGAATTATTTTCCACACCCTTATGACAAATTGCACATGGCCACTCTCCCTCCTCTTTGAAAGTACTGCCCCCGGCCCTAGATACCATCACTTTTGTTTTATCTGCATTTACTCTTAACCCCTTGTGTCCCATAGCATCTCTCCACTTCCTAAATCTTTCCTCTGCCTCCCCTTTCATTTTCTGCAATCAACACCAAATCATCAGCATACAACACATTCCACGGGAGTCCATTTCTGAAGTCACGTGAGAGGGATTTTAAGTACGAAGATAAACAATAAGGGGCTCAAAACTGACCTCTGATGCACGCCACAATTCACGGAAAACTCATCGCTCAAATCTCCATTCACCTTTACCAGGGTGTGAGCACCCACATACATGGCCATAACCACCCTAACCAGCTACTCCTCGATCCCAAGCTTTCCAAATCAACAAAAACAAAGTACAGTTCCCTTTTCTTTCCAATATATTTTTCCTGAAGCTGTCGAAAAATGAATATGGCACCAGTTGTCCCTTTGCCTGGCATAAACCCAAACTGCATCTCATCAATATTTGCTCTTTCTCTAAGCATACTTTCTAGAACTCTCTCTATTACCTTCATTATCTGGTCCAGTAGTTTTATGCCTCTATAATTTCCTCTTTCCAGGCCATCAACTCTCCTCTTGTACACATTTACAATAACACTCTTCAGCCAGTCATCTAGGACAACACACTCATATATAATTGTATTTATCAGGTCAGTAATTAACCTCACTCCTATATCTCCTGAGGCTTTCATCATTTCACCAGCCAACTCAGAAACACCTGCTGCCTTTCCCACCTGCATCCTGCCTATTGCCCCGCTCACAGTAGCAGTGGTAATCAAAGGCCAAGGGCCAAACACTGCATCTTCAGGCTCCAAACCTTCCCTGTGTACAGGAAATTTGGCTAGTCACAAACTGATTGTGGTGCTCTCTCCAGGCATCTTTAATATCCCCACTGTTCACCACTTCCCAAACAAAGTCCAGACTACCTGGCACCAGCTGAGTAGGGTTGTACCAGCCAACATGGTTCACCAGTGTTGCTGGCTTGGCAGAAAGTTGCAAAATCTATTTATTTCACATATTTACTGTAATTGCAACTCTGGAGACCATGGCAACCTGCAAAATCTATTTGTAATTTTGTCTTCTTTGCCAGAATAGTAGATTCATAAGAAAGTATTCATTATCCATACATTTCTGTTATGAACTACTCCTGGAGAATGACAAGATTGACACTAATGAGTTATTCCTTTGCTTGTCTATCTGTTTATCAATCAAACTACCTATCTATAGCCAGATGCCCTAATCACATAAGGGGTGGCCATAATTTTTTTTTTTTTGTAGTTTTATGCGGTGTCCTCTTGCTGATGCCTCCCCAGAGGTTATATACTCTGTCTATCTATCTATCTATAGCCTGACGCCCTAAGCTCACAAAAGGTGGCCGCAGACAAAACGCCTCCAAGTCGCTCTGTCACCCACCATTTGACTGCCCTCCCCCCAACTCACTCCCCCCTCTCTCATATACTCTCAACTCCATCCCTCCACCTCATCCTCAGTCTCCCCCTCCCATTCCCCCCCTCCACTTCACCCACATACACCCTCTTAGTCAATCTTTCATTCTCCATTCTCTCCACGTGTCCAAACCACCTCAGTGTATTTCTCCTAATTTTCTCAATCACATCCACATCCACCCCACAACGTTCTTTCACTTCTTCAATTGTCAACCTGTCCCTCCACATGCTCCTCTCAGGTAACTCATTTCCACTGCTCTCACTCTTAACCTGTTTCCCTCTAGCAAGGTCCACGCCTCGCTTCCATACGTCAGGGTAGGGATCACAATACTGTCATGCAGTGACTTCTTAACTTCCATACTCACCTCCCTATTTCTCATCGCTGATTTCAGTGAACCAACAACCTTCCTTTCTTGCTGTACCCTTTCAAGCACTTCATCCCCAAAACTTCCATCCTTAGTCATCACACTCCCCAATTACTTGAATGCACTCAAATATATACTCACTGATGGCTATTTTCTCTTTCCCTGAGATGCATTTATATAGTGTAATCATGTCTCCTCTTTTCCTTCTCTCTTGTAATGTTGGTAGGTTCAGTTTTTCCAGTCTTCTTTCATAGCTTAGACCCTTTATGCTTGGTACCCATCTTGTAGTGGCCCTTTGTACTTTTTCAATTTTATCTATGTGTTTTTTGAGATGAGGATTCCAGACTACTGATGCATATTCCTAGGTTGGTCTGATGAATATGTTATCTTTCTCTGCATGTCTTCATTTATATATATGAATGCTATTCTCATATTGGCAAGCAGTGTATGCAGATGAATGTGGGGAAGAGTAAAGTGATGGTCTTCGAGAGAAGTGAAGCCAGTGAGTGTACAGTGAGATATGGAGAATGTGAGTGAATTTAAGTACTTGGGCAGTGTGATGAGTAAGGATGGTAGTCTGGAGGGTGAAGTGCTCGAAAGGGTGCAGCAGGGAAGGATGGTTGCTGGTCCGTTGAAAGCAGTGATAAGAAACAGGGAGGTGAGCATGGAAGTGAAAAAGTTGTTACATGACAGTATTGTGATACCAACTCTGACATATGGAAGTGAAGCTTGGACCCTGTTGGAAGGACAGAAGTCAAGAGTGAGAGCAGTGGAAATGAGTTATTTGAGAGGAGCATGTGGAGTCACATGGAGAGACAGACTAACAAATGAGGAAGTGAAGGAGCGTTGTGGTGTGGTTGAGGATGTGATGGGAAGCGTTCGGAGAAACACGTTAAGGTGGTTTGGGCATGTGGAGAGGATGGAGAGTGAAAGATTGACGAGGAGAGTGTATGTGAGTGAGGTGGAGGGGGCGAGAGGGAGGGGGAGGCCGAGGATGAGATGGAGGGATGGAGTGGAGAGGTATATGAGAGAGGGGGGTGTGAGTTGGGAGCGTGGTAGTGAAATGGCAGGGGACAGAGTGACATGGAGGCGATTTGTTTGTGGCCACCCCGTTCGGGATTGAGGCGTCTGGCAATAGATAGATAGATAGAGACTTTGTGTATTCATCCGTCCATGCTTGGAGTTGCCAGCTTGTTCTTTTAGCTTCCTTCACACCACATCACACAGCCACATGAGCCCAGTTTGCTTCAGGAAGTCATAGTGTCTGCAGGTGGTCTATCACATTTGCCCCAGCCCTCAACTTCACTTAGTGTTACCAAGAAGACAGGTGCTAGAGGTCATGTTCCACAGAAAAGGAAGTATGCACCTACTAGTGACAGTGATTCTAGTGGTTCTAACGTGGAATATACTGTAAAACCTCAGAAAAAACAATCCAACACACCACACTCCAAGCAACACCAACCCACCTATGTTATACCACCGTGACTCACACACTCATCAGCTTCCAGCCCCTCTAGAAAAGTGACTGAACAAACGTAAATAAGTGATAGAATGTAAGTGGAAGTGAAGAAAATATAAGGAAAATGAAAGTGTCTGGTGTAAGCTTTGTAAATATCTTTCATTGAGTTTAGTATTATTTACTGCTACTTAGTAGTTTTTCATGGTTTGTTATCACACAATTTTATTTTATAATGTTTGCAAAATAATGACTTTGAAGTGCTAAGTGAACCATTCAAGATAATGCAAAGAAAGTTCTGCGTAAAGTGGTGTGTGGTCGGGGAATGAAGTGTGGTGAGCAACAGTGTGGATGGTGGTGTGTGATGGACAGCTGCAGTGATGGAAAAAAAAAAAAACGGAAAGTGGCGTTGCTTCCACCGCTCTCTACGGCATCGTAGGAGACTTAAACATTACTGATGTGCTCATAGGTAAGAAGAAAGGTTTCGCTTTCTTGTGCATTTTTTTTTTTTTTTTAAATCTTGTGTATTAACATAAAAATTATTGCACTGAAAATGAGTAACTTTTGTGTGGATTGCCACGACAGGGGTATTGCTCTCGCCACAATAGCCACAGCCATGGAGTTAAGTCGTATCTGTCAGACAGATCTCAGAGAGTGGTTTTTGATTACACTAGCTCATATTCTGCATCACTTCTGTTCGTAGTCCCTCATGGATCAGTTTTGGGTCCGATTCTATCTACAGGCTACACGAGTAGTTTGTCGTCTTTACTTCATGCTCATGACATGTCCTATCATTTTTATGCTGGTGACACCCAGCTGTAAGTTAAGATGTCAGATATTAATGATACCAAGATTAAGCTTGAATCACTGATGTCTGATATTAAGATTTCGATGGCAAGGAGGAAGCTTATGTAGAATGATGGTAAAACTGAGATCATCATCAGAAGAGGAAACAGAAGGGGTGACAGCATTGATAATGCCCTGGCTTTGAACATTGGTATGTTACAGCCTCATCCAGTCAGTTGTGTTCAAAATCTTGGTTTTTATTTTATTCAGAGTTAAATTACAAACATCATATCAATCATATTGTTAGAAGGTGTAACATGCATATCAGAAATCTGTACTCTGTGAGAAAATTTCTGAATAGAC
>JAGKTI010026732.1:0-13490 GCA_018397915.1 Birgus latro | reverse complement strand
TCCAAACCTTCCCTATCCCAATCAAACTCCTCATTCAACAACTGGCTATAATGCTTTCTCCATGCATCTTTAATATCCCCACTGTTCACCACTACCCTTCCTTCATCATGAATGAATTGCCATGAATGAACCTGACCTGTCCTGACTGATAGAGTGAGAAGAACCTGAAAGGATTGAAATCTTTCACCTCAAAGTTGTATTTTTGAGTGAATTATTGCTTCTTTCATTTCGTTTCGTTTTTGAAGGCTCCAACATGCTTGCATGCGTCGGCCTTGGTCACCTAATGGCTGCTCTCCACGCTGCTCGATCCCTGGCAGCCTCCTTGTTCAGTCCCTTAACCCTTAAGTCACACTTAATGACCTCGTCCCATGTCTTTCTCAGTCTACCCCTCCCAACCCCTCCCCCAATATTAACACTTCTCACCCTCTGTACCCAATTATCATCCCCCATCCTCTCCACATGTCCAAACCACCTCAGCCTACCTCTCCTCATCACAACACCAATACACTCCAGTCCCATCCTACCTCTCTGCTCTTCCATCGTAAACCCAGCCCCCCAAACTCTTTCAGCCTGAAGTCTTTCCTAGCCTGAATAAAGTAATCTGGAGATAACAAATAATAATGATATACATCATTGGAATGGTAGTAGTAGTTATAACCCCCAGTTCATCTGAAACGTGAACCCAGTGGACTACAGGAAGAAGCTGTCTTCTTTCTGCACTTCACCATCCCTCTTTTTGGGGAAAAGGAGACGAAGGACATTTGTATAATTGGGCAGCAGAGCCATCCCATTACTGTATATCAGTGGCACCATGGGAAGATGTCCCTCCCCAGCACCATCATTGGACTGAAGGGGTTAATTGACCTAAATGGGTTTAACTGAACTTGAATAGTCTTAACTGGACCTGAATACAGTATCCCTAAACTAACCTTAAATTATCTGACCGAGCCAAAATGGATGTCATGAACCTGACAAAAATTTAATTGGAACTGATGAACTTGACTGGACGTACAGAAACTGCTCCTGAATGGAACCAGTTGGCTTGAATTCATCCGAGTCAGACTGCACGTGCAGGACATGATTTAATATTTATAATTGTTGGCCTGAAGGGATCTAATTACACTTTAATGCCCCTTCACTGACCTTCATGGACTAAAAACTGATGTGACTAAACCTGAACTGAAAGGAATTATTACCGTGTTAGATATATTCTTGAGTTTGACAAGAGATGATTAGTAGGCTAGAGGGGATGATGTAGTTAGTGGTATGTAGATATGACTGATGAAAAAGGAGGGAGATCAAACTAGGACAGCCCCCCCCCAAAAAAAAAGCAGTTTTTAGATGCACGTCACAAGAAGATAGAAAGGTTAAAAAGGAGGGAGAGCTCAAAGTACGACAGGCAATAAAAAATGTGTAGTTTCTGAATACAGGTCACAGGAAGGTTGGAAGGTTAAGCAGGGCAGTGAAAGAAATAAAGAAAGCAAGGAAGTTGTAAGGAAAAGAAGAGCAGATTTCTTGAAGTGTGGCCAGAGGAGATGGAAGAATGGCAGGGTTGAGTAGGAAGAGTCAGGGGGATCTCTTGCTGGAAAGGAAATGAGTTTGTAAGTTAGGGCAGAGGACAGTCTAGTGATTTGAACTTCACTACAACAGACTTTACTGATCTCATAAAAGAGCCACTGGCATATGAAGAACATCTCAACTAATATCATCATATTAGTCCTGAATGAGACAACTCTAACATGTAATCAGTATAGACAGTGTTATATTCACAGTGGTGAGTTATGAAGGTGTGATGTGTACTAGAATTATTGCTGTCAGAGATTGGACTAATAAGCATAGGCCAAGGGTAAGATAATTAAGAAGAAAAGCAACTGCAAGAAGTGAGTGAGAGGGTATGAGGTATGAAGATGTAAGAAGAATCATGAACCAGGAGGTGAAAAGAGTGAGAGAAGGGAAAGTTGGAAGATTTAGGTGGCAGAGAGAGAGAGAGAGATACTGTGTAGTCTGACAGACATAACATGGAACACAAAAACAAAGGAGTGGCAAGGAAGGGGTAACTGGAAGCAGTGAAAGAGGCAAAGATGGATATGAAGAGGTGCAGACTGGAAGAACACAAAGGTCCTGGGAGGAAGCATACAAGAAGCAAGGGGAGCAGAGATACAACAATAGTTTTGCTGAACTATATTTTCTCATAAAGTCAAATGTGATGGGAAAATGCCACTAATGCAGATGAGATATATGAAGTTAGGTATGAAATATTATGACCTAGCATGAATACTGTGCTGTACTGTACAAATAAAACAAAATCTCTTTCTTTTTTATCTTGAAAAGGATTTGCATGAATGATCTCCAAAAAGATCATGAAATTTTCCACCATTTTGTTTAAATGAAAATCATTGCTTCATATATAAGTTAAATATTAACAGCAGTTTCCTTATGTTACCCAGTGAAGTAGACTCTTAAACCATCATCAACATCATTTTAATGAGACTATTGGAGTCAGCAATCAACAATTATCATTAATGAAATCAGGACTAAAAACTCCAAATCTAAATTAATACATGAACAACCCAACACAGTATTTCAAGATATTCTTGGTGTAAAAAAAAAAAAAAAAAAAAAAAAAAAAAAAATAATAATAATAATAATAATAATAATAATAATAATAATAATCTTGCCTTTTCCTAATTCAGCAAAAATTTTTCATCCACTTCACACTGTCCTCTATGCAGTTCTTACAGACAGCTGTAGTGAACTATTAACACCCCCGGGTAGGGATCTTAGTGAAGTAGCTACCATCTAGATCCCTCTGTCTCGCACTGATATTAAAGCTGTGCAGATATCCCTACTACACCGTACCATGTTTATAAACTCTTCATGGATACCTTAAGCCATGGAATATGAAGTGATGTCATGATGCAGCTTCACTGACAGGAATAAACACAAAATAAAGTGACATGGATGTTCAGCTCATGGTAGCCTATCTACATAAGTGGTAGGAAAGGCAGTACAGTAAACCCTTGATAAGCCGAACTATATGGGGCTCTACCCTGGTTCGAATTACCGAATTTTCCGGCTTACCGAATTTTCACCCCCCAAAATTGTTGAGACAATACCTATTACTTGTCCTTTCAACACTAAATTAAAGAAGCATATAAAAAATAAATTAGTTATGACAAAAAACAATATAGTGCATTTAATATACATTTAACCCCTTCAGTGCTGGGTGTATTTTCATTTTGTTCTTGCTGCCACCAGACAATTTTAGTCAATGTAGGTTGGATCTGTGGAAGTGCACGGGGTTGGTACAGCCTTCGTTAGCCCCTTCAATATGTGAGTCCAGTCCTGAGTGCCATAAAATCGGCTGGAGGAAGCGTAAATAAAGTAGAAATAGACGTCACAGTACTGAAGTGGTTAATTGGTAGGAAATCATTCACAGAGGCAGTACCGACTTTCGGTAACGTGTGTTGGAGATGGATTTTCACCCCCCCAAATTGCAATAACAATACTTATTACCTGTCTTCTTACCACTAATGTAAAGGAGCATATACATTGTATAAATTAATAAAGAAAAGAAAGACAAAAAAGAAAGAATTCAGTGCACATAATTTGCCTTTCGTCAGAGGCAGAAGATCGTCAGCAGTTTGTTTTGTTTTGGAGACGGAGGTGGTATTCTAAAAAGTACCCAGTATTTATTTCACTCTATATTAAGAACTAAACTTAAATGTAATCACTATAACAGACTGCAGTGTAACACCTTTCGTTAGAAGCAGTAGATTCTTTGGCAGTTTGTTTTGTTTTGGAGACAGAGGTGGTTGAGTTCATACTGTAACGTAAATTCTAAACAGTACTCAGTATTTATTTCACTCTATATTAAGAACTAAACTTAAATGTAATCACTGTAATAGACTGCAGTGTAACACCTTTCATTAGAAGCAGTAGATTCTTCGAAGTTCGGCAGTTTGTTTTGTTTTGGAGACGGAGTTGGTGAAGGTGGGTTAGTTCATACTTTAACGTAAATTCTAAACAGTATCCAGTATTTATTGCACTCTATATTAAGAACTAAAATGTAATCACTGTAATAGACTGCAATTTAACACTTTCAGTAATAATAGTACTGAACTTTAATCATGATCACTACACTGTCACACGCGCACAAATTTTTTTTTTTTTTAGCTTCATTCCTTTACGACTAGAGGTGCCAGTATCACTTCTTTTAGGCTATGAACCTTCCATGGCAAGGCAGAAGGCAAAACGAGAGCACTGTTCAGCACTAAATGACAGTAAGAATGGCGCAACTACCATCTCCAAAAGCAAGTAGCAGACAGGCGCCACGAGTCCGCTTGATGCCATTTCTCCCCTTACTTTCGCATTTCGGCCTACTTCATACGTGGTCTCGGCCTGAGTTCGGCTAACTGAAGATTCCGGCTTCTAAAAGTTCGGCTTATCAAGGGTTTACTGTACTGTACAGAGGTCATGCAGGATGGCTGAAGGAGTAATATGCAAGTGGAGCTGTTACAAAGAGGAGAAGGGTTGCTAATAAAAGATTACGAAATGAGAATGCCATCTGGTAACATCCAGGTAACCTACACTGATGTGCTCATGAGTTGTTCACCTATCATTCTGCTGTTTCATACTACTGTAAGTATTGTGATGAATGATGCTATGATACTATGTCAGAGTAAAGTATCAGGCGTTGGTGGGCACGCATGTGCTGTTCCAGCTGATCTAAAGAATCACACAGCTCGTTGCATGAGACACAAGCATATACCTCAATTACATTTAATTCGGAATCTTGTTGTGGAACCAACACATGCTCAATATTTTCCTCCTTTGGAATTATCAGGCCTTGCTCAGGACTCTGACCATATTCATGTCCCAGATCAGACTCAAGACCAACTCGCACCACCTCCACCAGTTCATACTCATGGCCCGATCCTTCCAGGAGGTGATCACTACCATGCCGTAGTCGAATGTGGGCAGCCAGACCGGCACGACCCCTGAAGGTGCTACCACACTGATCACAAACATTGTGGCAAAGTGTGTCCATCTGTGCATGTGTCCTCATGTGTGTTCTGAGGTTCCAATTATTAATGTGTGAGGAGCCACAGACATCACATACAAAGCGTTTGTCTCGCAGGTGTACAGCACGGTGGTGCACACGTAGTCTTTTCTTCTGCTTGAAGGTCATACCACACATATTACACACAAAGGGCCTGTCAGGAAGGTGGATACGCTGGTGCTCACGCAGTCCTGATTGCATAGTGAAAGCCTTATGGCAGATGTTGCACACAAAGCTGCCTGAATTGGTGTGGCGCGCCACATGAGCCCGGTGTGTAGACCGGAACTTGAAGGCAGCGCCACATTCATCACAGACAAAAGGTCGATGTTGTGAGTGTGTTCGTAGGTGCAGTGACAACTTAGCCTTGTCAGGAGCACGGAAGTCACAGTGGGGACAGGCAGCCTTCCTCTCACCGCCATGCACATAGATATTGTGGTACTGAAGACTTATCTTCTGTGTGAAGGTTTTATTGCAAACTCGACACCAAAACCGGCCACCCCCTGTAGGAGCAGGGGGTGGAGAGGCTGGGTGGCCATGGCACTGGTGTCCAGCACACAACTCAGCCGTAAGGAACTCCATCCGGCACACACGGCAGCTCACTTCACTGGCACCACTCCCGCCTGTAACAAGACACCCAACATTCAATCCTCCTCCACATTACTAACAACACTAAGACATCCACTCATGTCAGGGATGCCTCCAGCACCAACAGTTACTAGCAGCACTGTCCCTATTGTCTTATTCTCATTAGCACTACCACTTACTGATGATACTGCAACCACCACTTTCTTTGTACTGTAGTTAATGATCCCTAGGCTCCAACCATCATTACCATGAGCATTGCCCCACCACCACCAATAATCGCAACTTCCACCATGCAAACACATCCACAGGTGGACTATATTCCACAGAAGATATGCAGTGTTAAACTATAGGCAGCTGAAGTTCAAGCAGGAAGAATAAGGAACAAGTTTGTACTCAGAGTATTGTACAGAATGGTAACAGCTTAGCAAAATGAGCAGCTTGTGAAAAGGAAATTCTGTCTATCTGTCTATTGCCAGATGCGTTAATCCTGTAAAGGGTGGCCACAAATAAATCGTCTGCTTGTCGCCTTGTCCCCTGCCATGTCACTGCCCTGCTCCCAGCTCACACCCCCCCTCTCTCATATACCTCTCCACTCCATCCCTCCATCTCATCCTTGGCCTCCTCCTCCCTCTCCCCCCCCTCCACCTCACTCACATACACTATCCATGTTAGTCTCTCACTCTCTATCCTTTCCACATGGCCAAACCACCTCAATGTGTTTCTCCTAATGCTTCCTATCACATCCACAACCACACCACAATGCTCCTTCACTTCCTCATTTGTCAGTCTATCTCTCCGTGTGACTCCACATGCTCCTCTCAAATAACTCATTTCCACTGCTCTCACTCTTGACTTCTATCCCTCCAACAAGGTCCAGGCTTCAATTCCATATGTTAGAGTTGGTATCACAATACTGTTATGCAGTAACTTTTTCACTTTCATGCTCACTCCCCTGTTTCTTATCACTGCTTTCAAAGAACCAGGAACCTTTCTTCCTTGTTGAACCCTTTCAAGCACTTCACCCTCTAAACTTCCATCCTTACTCATCACACTACCCAAGTACTTAAACGCACTCATATTTTCCATTTCCTCCTCATCCAACCTCACTGTACATTCAGTGACTTCGTTTCTCGTGAAGACCATAACTTTTCTCTACATTCACCTTTAGATTCCATTTCATACACACTCTCCCAAATTCATTCACCAAGCCATGCATACTAAAAAGGGAATTACCTGAATAATTTTTCTACATAATATATGAATGACAATGGCTTTCTTGGCCTTATTCTTGTTAATCAAATTATGGACACACAGGTTATGGGTGATCTGATTATACCATTAGTCTCCTGTCATGAACACAATTGATTATACAGAGCTTCTGAGTGAAAGTAATGAACATCTTCACTGAGAATTTGTTTATTCTTCTGAGTACAGAATTTATATGTACCGGTACTCTGCTCATACAGCAACAACTGACACCTAGATACAGCCACTCCAGAAAACAATAAATTCAGGATATTGCTCCTCCTATACAAAGACATATTTAAGTTGACCAGTGCCCTCATAACTCCTTCAGTCTGACAACATATGTTTAAAATTACTGTATACAGTAAAACCTCACTAATAATGGACTAATTGGGGCCCATGCCAGTCTGAAAAATGCAAAATTCCAATAAAAGCGACATCCGGACTTCCCCTTGCTAAACCGGACTTTTTCCGATATATCAGACATTAGTCTGGATCATATGAATGGTTTTTAAACTGTTTTGACTACCACTGCGGTACTATACTGTGTTATAACTTCACTACATTAATCAAATGGTATAATATAAATAATAATACTGTACTGTACACTGATAAACTTGTCTTTTATTTATCTTGTGGTGAACATACCTGAAGTGGTCAGGCAGTCCGGACTGCTTCTGGCTTTATCGGACTTTTTGCAATACATAAGAATTTAGTCCGGTAGCTCCTTAAGTCCGATAAAAGCGAATTTCGGTCTATTGAAGTCCGTTATATCGAGGTTTTACTGTATCCTTGCTATATCCATTATGATTTTATTAACCTATGGATACACTTTTGGAACTGGAGGGAACATTTATGACCTTTTTTAACCCTTCACTGCCTGACACCCTCCCAAGGCATAATAAAACTGTCTGGTGGTACCTTGATGAAAGTGAAAAATATGTCATCATGCTGATACCAATACACAGTTTCATTTCATATTTGAAGGCTCCAACATGCTTGCATGCATCAGCATTGGTCACCTAATGGTAGCTCTCCATGCTGCTCGATCTATGGCAGCCTCCCTGTTCAAACCCTTAACCCTGAGGTCAGACTTAATGACCTCATCCCAGGTCTTTTACGGTCTACCCCTCGTAACCCCACCCCCAGTATTAACGCTTCTCACTTGCTGCACCCAATTATCATCCCCCATCCTTTCCACATATGTAGGAGGACGGCTGGGCCTTGATAGCAGGCTGTAAAGCCTATGCCCAGAGTCGGACACATAAAAAAAAAAAATAAAAAAAAAAATGCCCAAACCACCTCAATCTGCCTCTACTTATCACAACACAAATACACTCCAGTCCCATCCTACTTCTCAACTCTTCCATCATAAACCTAGCTCCCACAGACCATGATCGCAGGGACACACTGCACATCCACCTAATCATTGTCATTTCCGTACGTTTGACCCTGCGAATATCCTCTTCCTTTACTGCCCAGGTCTCGCTACCATACAGTATTACACTCCTAACACATGCTGCATACAAAGATCCTTTAGCATGTAGGGAGAGCCCCCTCAATGTCAGAAGAGGCAACAGCTCCCTGAATTTCTTCCAACCACTTCTCACCCTAGTCACAGCCCCACCTCCAGCACATAACATGTCTCCCAAATAACAAAACTCTTCCACACACTCAAGAGACTCACCAGCAAGTTCAATCCTTTCACGCCTGATGATCTCCACCTAATCTCTCCGACACATAAAATCAGCATTATCTTGCAGTCTACTTCTGATACCACTACATCTCTCATGTACCCACTTATCACAAATACCGCACAAGATGGGATTACTTCCCACATTGGTATTATTACTGACACTGTAGTGTTAAGAAAAAGCCTGCAGCTTTTTAAAACCAAGTATCTTACTAACAACAGCTAATGGTCTGAGTGGGCTTGAATATTACACCTTTTGGTCAACTGGGGATACTCTAACTCACTACCCAATAACAGTAACAACCTGATCAACAAACATTATAAACTCAAGCCCCTTTATTAATATATTACAGTACAAGAATCATAATTCATGAAGATCCCTTATACTGTACTGTATTTGGGATTTACGTGAAATCAGCTTCAAAATTCTCCCATCATTCACTCAAAATTATCACTTGAATCACTATAAACAGTATATACTGTGTAATATATTCAAAGAATCAGTTATGGGTTCTACTTCAGACTGTCCCAACTTCCCTGGACAGTTTGGTGGGTAGATTCCAGCAATAACAAATGATGGCAAAAAGAAAATAAAAGTCTTCCTTGTTCATGCCTTAAAATTTTGGGCTCCATTCCATAGAAATGATGCCTTTTTACAAAGTGCACAAATGAACAATTGTGCGAGCATGCTGTGAATTTGCTCTAAAATGTTAGAAGTACAGTATCTAGTCTGAGATGGTCTGGCCATATGGAACAGAATGGAAAATGAGACTGACTAGCAGTGTATGTGAGTGAGGAGAAGGGAGTGAGAAGGTCAGGAAAACCGAGGATCAGGTAGAGGAATGGGGTTAAAGACATGAATGAGGGTGGTGTGTACTGGTGGGAGGGCAGCCTGTTGATGGAGCACAGGGTGACATAAAGGCAATCTGTTCATGGCCATCCCCTCTGAGAACAATGTATCCATCAGCAGACAAATAGACAGACTCCTCTCTTGAGAGGTTATAGCAATTCCCATTTAAAGGATCTGACTGAACTTATTGATCATCACCATCTTCATCTCCAGTGCCTTGCTCTCTCCTGAGAATCCTGACAGGTTAGATGGCTATGACAAAGCCACCTTCAAGCTACTTTGTCCTCACATACCTCTCACTCTCACTCAGACACTTCTCTTCCTCTTTCTTCTGTCTTATCAATATACTGCTCCACTCAGTTCATCCATATAAGATTTGTCTTTTGCAACATTACCCTCAATCCCACTACCAAAAACTTTCTTTGGCACTCTGTCTATATGCATTTTCAGCATATGTCCATACTACCTCAGTGTAATCCCCTCTTAGTCATGCAACAATTCTTCACCTCACTCCTAATGCCCTCCCACTGAAAACAAATTGGGGTCTGTTTTCAGTGGCCACTTGATGGGATTGATCACTCATCTTCTTGGTTACTTGCATGCAGTTTAACTTACCAATGCAGCTACCATCTAAAAGTCGCTTCATAATAAAAATGAGATTAAACCATTCCACCAGCTGTCAAATCAGTACTAGACTGTAATCTTTATCAGTTATATCTCCTTGCAAACCTAAACCACCTCTTTCATCATTTATCAATTTCTTTATTTCCTAAACATCCACACTTCACTTTCACATTCATTCATTTTATAATGGCAGCTACTTCTCAGTCTGTCACTTCTCCTTTTACACTTTATTTCACATACATACACTGTATATTTTTCCCCTCATCAATCATATTCTCTCTCTCTTTGTGGGTATATCATGTAATCATACAGTCCCCTAATCAAGAAACTTCAAACTCAATACATCTTTTGTATACAGGGTACAGAGTATCGTTACTTTTGATTCACATGCAAAACAGCAGCAAAACCTACGTAATGCACATTAACAGGGGGGAAAACCCAGTCCATATAATCCAATATTCTGGATAAACCAGGTTCTTGAGGAAGCTTAGTAAAGTCTCTGTTCATCCAGAGCCAATCAGGATTAACCAGACAAATTGTGGATCATCCACATGCTACCTCTTTCATGTTTCCTTCCCAAGCCTTGCATCAACTGTAGCAATGTTTCATCTTCTGCTTTATGGTGTGTACATAGCTGCTTATTGATAATTTCTCCAGTCTGTACAGTCAGTCCTCCCCTAACGTGTGTATCTGCTTCCGCACTGACCTCGCGTTAGGCAAATATCGTGACAGAGGGACTCTTGAAAACCCCTAGTTCTTTCTGCACCCCTGCCCAAAGTCCACTTTTTCCCTCCCTTGTGGTGCAAAATTTTTTTATACCAAACCTCCTAAAAGCATTAATATGGTTATATAAAATACATTAGGTCAATAAAGGACTTTTTTATTTATTGTAATGTACCTTACGTGAGGAGAAGGGCAGACACTTGTCGCTGGAGTTGAGGTAGAGGAGAAGAACACACACTAAAATCCATCAGAGTAGGTTCAGGAGCAACACTCCAAACATCACTTTCTAGGTCCTCCATAGCTTCTTTGTTCTGCTGTCGCTGGATATCCTCTTGCTATAGACCAGCGGCAGCTTGTCTGGCGAAGTAATGATTGATCAGTGACTGTTTACAGCATTTTACTCGGTCGGTGTGCATATGACTGTAGATGCTGACTGCAACAACAATCTGCTCAATCATGTCATTACCTCTTGCAAGGGAAGGGTTGCTGTCAACGATGAACTCCTTGAGAGACTCAGCTCGACTCAGGCTTTGACTTAAAACTGCACTGCTGGGTTCACCTGCTGGTTTGGCCTCCCTCTCTTCCTCTTGCTGTTCCCTCTCCTCGTCATCCCTGTCTTGTTGCTCAACTTCCTGCATAATCCGCTCATCTGAAGTGTCACTGGTGTCCCTGGCGTCCCTGGCAATCTCCATCACCTCCTCCACCATCACCTCACCACAATCGAGTACACCGCATCACAGCCCGCCCGGTTTAATTTACCGCGTTACGCTAACAGTGCCCGCGTTAGAATGTTTATTTCCTTCCACAAACTTGTGCCGTGTTAGAGCAATATCGCGTTAGGCGAGGATTGACTGTATTGTGTACTCATAGGTGGGCAGGAATGATTTCCTAAAAGAGCAAATTCTGTGAACTCAGTCCTTTTCAAAGACCATGACTGGGCAAGTTGGTCCATTTTTCAGTGACGACCCAAATGAGGATCGATGGTTCATTTTTAAGTAGCAAAATCCCAACAGTCCGACAATCCTCAGTCTTTTTTTTTTTTAAATAAAAGAATACGGTATTGAGAATTTCACTGCTGTGGTACAACTTTCTTTTACAGTCAACCAAAAAATGCTTTACATAACAGTCAGGCATAGGCATCCATTAATAGCTACTCATCAGAAATTTTGAAAGCCAATGGTACATTTCTTTTTTTTTTTTTTTTAAGATGCCTATCCCATCCAGTGCCACCATGGAGAGGGCCTTCTCTTTGGAGAAAGATGTTCTCAATCCAAAAGGGTCAGGACTCTGTGACAGCCATTTTGAAATGCTAGTCTTCTTGAAGGGAAACTCAAGTATTTAACTTTTTTCATCCTTTCTTCATGGCAAAACTTAGGTTTTAGTGCCTGTCACTGAGCAGCTTATTTATTTTTTTCTTCATTGATTTTATGTTTGGGCATGTGGAGAGGATGGAGAGTGAAAGACTGACGAGGAGAGTGTATGTGAGTGAGGTGGAGGGGGGCGAGAGGGAGGGGGAGGCCGAGGATGAGATGGAGGGATGGAGTGGAGAGGTATATGAGAGAGGGGGGGTGTGAGTTGGGAGCGTGGTAGTGAAATGGCAGGGGACAGAGTGACATGGAGGCGATTTGTTTGTGGCCACCCCGTGCAGGATTGAGGCGTCTGGCAATAGATAGATAGATAGATAGATTTTATGTTTTTGCTTTTTAGTTCTTACTCATATTCTTTTATTTTAGGCATGTATTATATAATTTAAAATTTACATTAATTAAAATAAAGATTTCTGGTGTAGTTAAATTCACTTTTCATTTTGATCAAAAATTTTCGTTTATACAAAAGAACCAAGGACACAGGACCGAGTCAGTCCTAGGTCCTACCTCCAGAAAAGACTGTGACCAGGACCATCAGTCCATTTTGAGGCGAGGACCGTGACCAGGACCGTCTGTACATTTTGCAGTAAGGACCGGGATCGGGATCATCAGTCCTGTGAGCAGGACTGTCTGTGTATTTAACAGTAAGGACCGGGACCAGGACTACCTGTACATTTTGAGGTAAGGACCTGGACCAGTACCATCAGTCCTGTGACCAAGACCATCTGTACATTTTGAGGTAAGGGCATGGACTGAGACCACTGGTCCTTTGAGATTTTTTTGTGATGTCTGTTATCCATTACAGTAAACCCATTGGCAAAGAAAGAAAATGATGTAATGTAGTGTGAAGTCTACCTCAAGCTTTTGTTTAAAAGACCTGCATCTCTCAACTGCCTGGTTACAGTGTGTGTGTTCCTTCCTGACTATGTTCATGTAAGTCTCTTGGGTGAGCTGGAATGCATCCAGGCTCAACTGGACTGACTCAGGTTAAAGTGGTTTTAATCTGGAGGGGTTAATAAGTCCATATTAAGTGGGTGTCTGGATAAAACAAGTCCAGATTAAATAGATTTTGCTTTACTCCGTCCTCACTGTAATGCCATTCCTCACGCCACATCATATTTACTCACTTCACACACCTCATTCTGACAATACAGCTAATCTTAAAACATAACTTCTACAAAAGATCTCTGTTAGTGCCTAAGTGAAGTGGCTAAATTTCTACAGTTCATCTCATTCACAACAATGTATGCCATGGTTCATAATGGCAACATTAAAGCCATTGGAACACAGGTCACTGGAGAAAAATTATAAATCTTGAAACTAAATGGAAGGGTATATGCT
>JAGKTI010026731.1:0-13490 GCA_018397915.1 Birgus latro | reverse complement strand
TTATAATCACCTCATATTTTCCAAGTTTCCACAACCCCTATTCCCGTGCTTATCATCCAGCCACTACTGTATATGGTTTGTTCTCTTCTACAGTTCGTTTCACTTTGAACAAACTCTTCCTTTCGCCTCTACATATTCTCTTCACCCTGTACACAACCTCATCTGTTGCACAAATTTCTTTCGTGAATATACATGCCTTCAGTCTCCTTCATCTGCCCTATATCATGTCTGCCTAGTCGCTCCATCATTTCTCTCTTGTACACTGCCGTTTTCTCCTTTCTTCTGGAGCTTTTCTCCCCTCTATGCAGGAACTGTTTTCTGCTGGCTTCCTTTACTGCTTAAAATCGACATTATTCGGCGGCCAACCTCTAAGTCCAATACATCTCTTTTGCATCCACTTATCACAAACACTGGTCAATAGGCAGTTACTTCCAAAACTTCTGTGGCAAACTGCGCAGGGCCATACTGGCTCTTTTTTAACATTACCACAAACTGCCTTAGATATCATTGCTTTTGTTTTATCCTCATTTACTCTCAGGCCCTTGTACATCATTCCATCTCCCCACTTCCAAAATTTTTCCTTCTCTACACTTTGATTCTCAGTGATCAACACCATGTCATCAGCAACACCTCCTATGGAAGTCCAGTTCTGAAATCACGTGAGCGAGCTCCGAATACCAAGATAAATAATATGGGGATTAAAATGATCCCTGATGCACACTAACGTTCACGGAAAACTCAACAGTCAAACCTCGTTTTCTCTCACCTGGCTGAGTACTCTCGTGCATTGCCGTAACCACAAACAAACCACTCCTCAAACCTAAATTTTCATTGTCCACTTCACTACCTCCTTGGTCGATGCCGAAGGGTTCTCCAAATCAACAGACACAAAGTACAGCTCTGTATTCCTTCTTATATGTTTTCCCTGATGTTTTCGGACAACGAATATTACATCAGTTGTCCCTCTGCCTGGCATAAACCCAAATTGCATCTCATCAATACTCACGGTTGACCTTATCATAGCCTCCAGAACTCAGTCCATTACCTGTAATATAAACAGCTTACAATTACTACAAGCCATTTTGTTTTCCTATGTTATCATTTTTATTGCCACTTTAGTCTGCTTGCAACAATTACATAAACATGTCTTCGGCTACACCCCCAAGGTTTCAACGTCTACCCGCCTATATTCCCTCAAGTACCTGTTTCCCCACTTGTATTATTTTCCCAATGAACCTAGTTTCCATCTTGAACCTACTGTATGTTCTCACCATGGGGAGAGACTGAATCCACACATGTAGCTAATTTCTGTCATGGATCAGTTCCTCATTGGACCTGTTTTACCCACTGGATCCATTTGCCTGATTTGACTCGTTTCCCAAGACATTCCCCATGGACCTGTTTTTCTGCATGGACTTTTCCCTACCATGGATCTATTCTTACCATGGATCTGATCACCAGGATCCAATTTTCCCTCTACCCATCCATTCACCTTGCCTGGCCACCCAGCCAACATATCCAACCACCCACACTACCAGTCCACCCATCTCACCCTTCCACCCAACCCCCCATTCCCCTATCTGCTGGAGGTTTCCACACACACACACACACACACACACGCACACACACACGCACACACACACACATACACACACACACGGCTAAATGAGGTCTCACAGGGTCACGTCATGACACATAAAAAAAGTTTTTGACTGATTGAAAAAGCACTTGTGCACAGCAACTCTCTCAACCACATATTCTGCAACTTGTAATCATTCTCACCCATTCGTCCACTTTTAATTTATTTATTTATTTACCTATTTTTTTACTGATATCCTTGCCACATAATGTGCTAACCTGTTGCCATGAATCTGGGAAAGTTTGACTCCTTCTGACCACAAAAATCTAATCAAAAGATATTTTATCAGTTATGGAACTGAGAACCAACACCAGCATGATCGTACCTCGACTGTAAGACCCAGACTAAGCACAGGTGATGGGGTGAAGTATATGAGGATTTGTCTAATTATACAGTTACTTACTGGTATGACGGCATCTGACGGTTTTACACAAAAATATTACGTTTACCTCATCCATTACTGGGTATCATACTGAAAAAGTAAAGGAAAAATGAAGCCAGGAATCATAGTAAATTGAAGGGTAAACAACTGAGCATAACGGAGTGAACCTCTCTATGCTCTCAAGATTTTAGAAGATTTGGTGGATTTTCTAAAAGACCTAACCTTAAACAAGGTGTTCAAGAAACATCAACATAAATCAGTATTTGCCTGCCACGCTCCTTTGTGAACTGAGGCCAGGGCCAGGATCTCTCATTTAAAGTCAATGACTTAGCTCGAAGATGCAGCAGTAATCCTCAGCCCTCCTGCTGACAACAGCTTTCCTGTCAGAGTTATGAGAGAACAACAACCTGTGCCCAGCTGGTGGAATAAGGGAATCACATTTCACTAAGGTTAGTGGAAAGCACAGGAAAACAGCCCAAACAAACATAACTATGAAGGGTAATGCCTTGGTAAGTCGGGCAACAGCATCCAAAATAGAGATACGCTGTTGCACAATGTGAAACCTCATCCAGCACCACCATTGACACTCTGGCATCTCCTGAAAAAGTCTGTTATGTTGTGTGAAGTATCCAGGGCTTATCATCCAACGTACTTTTGTCCTCCGAGCAAAAGGTCCCAAATAAACAACCCAGCTGCTCTAAAACCTGACCCTTGAGCTACTCTAATCTGTTCAACGCTCTCTCATCAGCAAACCTACTTTCAGCCGTGTTTCCGCCCTAATATTAGTGGGTATGCACTAACGTAAGTAAAGAGCATACATGTTACAGAAGCTAGCAAAAACAAACACAAGACACCTGCGGCAGCATATACGTGCCTTTGAAAATACTGGAGCACCAATGTCCATCAGCCACAGATGAGCTACCTTACAGAGACAGGAGTTGCAAAATGATCACATCATTCCTTCGATGGGATTGAAGACCGTGGCAGAGAACCTGTTAGTGGCAGGACCCACAGACGGACAGCTCAGTTCTCGGATGCTAGGCTGGATTGCACATGCTTTGTGACTACGCAGTGTAGCAGTCAATGCAGACTGAATCAAAGCCAAATACCTCGCACTCTATCATCAGGTTTTGGGTGGCTCTCAGCTTCCCATCTGTAAGGACTGATATGGGGGTTCTTTCAAAGGATATCCATCATCTAAAGGATTTTGTTTCCAGTGTCCTTAATAATATATATTTTACTCAGGTTCAGAAACTGCTGGTTTCCATTCGACATTTGGTTGCATGATACTAAACTGGGTGCTGTATTTCTAAACACAGAAACACTCGAAAAAATTAACGGAGTGCACATCTTTCTTATTACATCCATAGCCACCTGTGTTATCCCTCTATAGTGCTGCTGCATGTCTTCAGTCATGCACCTTCCCCATACTACCAGATCACAGAGTCCCCATCAGTGCCACCTGCATTTCCCCGCATACCTCCACTCGCTCACCTTCTCCATGTCGTCTTCAGCAAGGACAGTGCCACTATGATCATGACATAGCCAGCCCTCTTCATTTCCGCTGAATGGACCACCGAGGACTGGTTACCTGCTATAAAAGCATACTTTGACGTGATGGATGGTCCTCGGATGCCAATAACATAGGCATATGTTTAGAGCTAAGTAGGATGCATGGAATCTGCATCACTGATACGATCAATCGAGTCCAGAAAAGAGTCTTGTGGAAAAAAAAATGTATTGGAAAAATAATGAAGCAAACGTCGAAAGCGAGCAAAATATTGTATTTTTAACATAAAAATGAACGATTCCTAAATGCTTAGAAAAAACTGAACTTAAAAGATTGAAGACTATAAGCAGAGGACAGGGAAAACAAAAGAAGACTGAGGATACTTAATAATTATGGTTTTGGAGAATTAGACAGAAAAGTAGTGTTGAAAAAGAAAGAACCAAAAGCTGGAAGCCCGATTTTTTTTTTCTCAAATAGCTAATATGTATAAAAGATAGTCAATGTTAGAACCGTTTATTTCGAGATGCCTGACACATTGCTTTTGAAAGACAGGAGGTCGTAAGAAGACAGGATATAGACTAAGGAAGACAGCTTCCATGTCCACCTGTTGTACTCATGAAGGACTGAAAGACTGGCCAACACTTGCACTGGAGAAATGGACAGAAAATTAGTGTACGTTGAAACACAGGTACTGTGCACCTGTTGTAAAAGGCGAGCAATGCAAGCATTCAGGTCAGAAGAAGAGAGACCATTGAAACAGAAGTAGTACAGGAAGAGAAATGCAATTATGCTGCGAAGTGAAAAAGGTTGAACAGTGCTAGAAAGAGGCTATAGAGAAAATTATTCCTCTCTGCTTAGAATAGGTGTCTGCAATGAGCCCCCCTTCCTACACCCCCGCACACTTAAGAGCTGCCGTATTCAACACATCGGCGAATAAGGCCCTCATAGTGTGTTAGCAGCAATAAAAGGGTAGCAGTATAGAGTCGGTTTAACACAACTAATCACTGGGAAGCAGATTTAGCACTAAAAATCATAATTTTTCCACGAAAGCTCCCGAAAGAAGATACTTCACGGATACCAGTAAAATGCGCTTTGTGAGCACGTGATGAGCAAGCGAGCGTTTGTACATATGCCTATCATCATAATTTCATCTCTTCAACATTTCTGGTGAGGTGATTGAACAATAATAGAACAGTTCAGCTAAAAAATTTACTTTCTCACGTTTTCTCTCATGTTTTTTCTCTGGATGTGCATATAGCAAGGTGCTGTAGTATTTGTCACATGCACAATGTTCAATTCTCTGCTCCTGACTTGCTGTGTCAACGAACTATGTTGGTAAAAGAATGGCTACTGATCGAATGAGAAAACCCAGATATGGGGCAGATTTACCCTCCAAGCACAGAAAAAAACGTTCTTGTAAAATTAGGAGCGTAGTATCCGATATTAAATTGTCAGAATTCATGAAAGAAAAAAACTTAGTGTTATAACAGGAATTTTTTAAAATTCGATTTCATAGTGATGCATGTCAGTTGAAGCCCTCGGTACATTCCTTTGGAAAGCTGGGATTCCAAGGTATTTCTTTGGTCTTATGAGTAAACATATAGCTAAAAACGAAATGTATTGACTGTTTCTACTACCTACTGAAAGAATCTCTTCTCTAACTCACATAGTAAAAATGTTATTAGCCTCTGAAAACTGTCGCGGTTGGGCCATGTCGTGTTGGGCCAGGCCTGGTCATACTGGGCTGCTCACATTTCTCAGCTGAACGTAGAGTAAACATTGCTTCGCTCGCTACGCTTGCCCCCTCATTATCAAGTGAGGGTGATGGACTGGGCTGCGTATTGGTCAGTGTTCATGAATATTACTCTGAAATATTTTCTTGGGTTAATGGATAGCAGAAATCAGAGAGGAGTCCACATGGAAGCACAGTTCTTGAGAACAAGGGGGGGGGGACCTCTTCTGGAATATGCGTCTTTTTAGAACTGAGGCGAGGGAATTTAGAAATTACATCTTCTGAAGACATTTTAAGAACAGACTTGAAGTCATAGGACACGAGGTATGAATGAACATGGGAATAGTTCGAAGGAAAGTGGGTGGCCAATATTTGAGTGAAAAGTTCAACATAGTCAGAGAAAGAAACAGTATGACAGCTCTCACAGAGCAAGTGCAGAACGAAGGAAATGAACAAAAAAATTTAGGAGTGGTTCTTAACGTAATGCCAGAAAGAGTGAGTGGAGTTTAAGCGAGAGTTCATAACCTTGATTGATGCTGCATTTCTATCATAACTGGGGAGGGTTGCAATCAAAGAGTCTACAAATGCATACTTCACATAACTGGGATTCCCAGAACGGGAGTGACCATTGAAATAGTGATATGAAATAGGATATGCAACATTTCTGTGATGGGTGAACATTTAGAGGAAGCTGAATAGACAAAAATATTCTGGTTCCAGCCTGTATAGAAATGTTCTTTGTAAGTTTCTCCCTGTAGATGAGGGCTATGCTCCATACCAGTGTGAAAATGGCCCCTCAACAATCACTGTGTGAGTAAGGGATTAACCCATGGTGTCTGGTGCTTATGCCTACCAACCCTTCCCCCAGTAAGGGATTTCTGGAAAATCACTGTTAGTTTAATCATAAAATCTCTGATAATACTTAGCCTAAAATAAAATAAAAACTAATTGTCATAAAACTTACCAATCCTTCAACTTCAAACTGGTGGCCTCAGACTGTCCAGGTAGTAGTGCACTGAGGCAGAGAGAGAACCTTTGGAAGTGGGGTAACTTTTCGTGTTTTTTGTGGCTGTGTCCGTATGCGTGGCTGAGGTGTGGTGACACAAGTAAGGCTTACACTAGCCCCCACAACTAAAAAACACTTTCTGAATACCGCAGTCAACCACAGAAACCATTTCCATGTAGGCTTTGAGAAAAGTGGTGTAAGTGTGTGATGGTGTGAGCAGGGGAGTGCTATCACTATGGCAATGACCTTAGGGCAGGCTGGCTGATGTCTCGCCAAACACAGGAAAAACTTTTTGCATAGATCTATCCATGGCGGAGGTAAGCAGGTAGCATGCAGGAGGGTTGTCAGTGTTTGCCTGTGGTGTTAATTACCTGAAAAAATTCAAACAATGCCACAAAACACTAGATCAGGTATACATGCTACCTGGACAACTCCAGTCGGTCATCTATACATGACAGCCGGACGCCATGGGATAAAGGAAAAAAAAAAAGTTTAGTATATCCATGTACTGGACATGAGCTTGACAGGAAATTTACTGTGATCCGTTAAATACTGATCACGAGAAAAACAGATGCCGAGTCAACAGAGGGAAGAAAGGCTGAGTTTTTTATTGTTGAAGATACGGGCAGAGTCATAATAAGATGAGTTGAAAGACTGGAATTGAGCCACTGATGCACTAAAAACAAAGTAACTTTTCTCTTCATCCAGAAAGAAATGACATGCTAGAAGCCAGATGTGCCACGTCTCATCCCATGATATTATGCTGAGGACACAATTAAAGCCTGGATAAAGAAGAGTTTGAACTACCTGAATTATAACTGAAGTGTTGAGAGCAGTCACCCACTTTCAGGAGAGGTTGAGTGAGAACAAACTTCCAGCAAGACGAGTAAATGCATTGTGATGGGGTGAAAGCATATGACAGAAACAAAGCTGTTGAAAATAACAGGCGGAATCTCATCAGAATCATATGGCTAATTATTACTGTGTCACAGAAGGCAGAATATTTGTCTTTAAAAGATATCTGAATCTCAGTCATAAGAAACTGAGGGTGAAGAGCAGCCCAGGAAGGAGAGAAACAGCAAATCAGTCAAGATGCTAAACCGAAATTTGAGCAAAGAGTCCACCTCTACATAATACAAAAGCAGAGTCATTGGAGTCACAGGGAAAAGGGAAGTGGTATGCAGGAAATGAGAGATTTTAGTAAAGTTGCCAGAAGTAACGGGAAGTTTTCGATAAAACTCTCACTGCACCGAAAGAGAATGATGTTGTTTTCAATAATAATATGAATACATTTAGCATACCCCATTGCAGAAAGATACAGTGCATGTAATGCATCGTTAAGGTGGGGTTAGTAACTACCAAATGCCATCTCCTTATTGTGGACAGGATTTCCACAAACGTTATGCAACTAAGAAAATAGGGAACTGGTTAGAGTGTAAGAAAAAGAAATGCCTGCTTCTATGCCTGAGAGGATATCCTATGTAATGCACACAAAATACTCCCAGACACGAAAGCAGTAATTTTCTAATGATAGTAAAAAAAAAAAAAAGCACTGCTTGAGATCCTCCCAACCTGCAGCGCCTTTGTGCCCCCGACGTTGCTGCTTTGGAGGGTCCACAGGCTTAACTGGAGTCATATGACAGTTTACAGAGACAAGACTGACTGAAGGAGCTCAGTGAAAAAAATAATGTTGGAGACTAAACAGAAGAATTCGTGTAAGAAGAAAAAAAGGAAAATGGTTGCTCTTCCCAAGACTGTTTGGGATGTGGGTTGTCTAGTCTATGAGCCATTCAGGATTGGAACTATAGGAACAGGAAATATAAGAATACAGAAAAGGGTCTTCTTTCCGCAGCCTCAGGCAGTAAAGTTAGAAAAGGGTTAGTTTTAGATATGAAGAGGTACTTTCCACAAAAATGAAATTATAGAAAGTGCACATGTATTTCAAGAAATCATTGAAAATAAGTCGGAACTTCCATGACATATTAACTAGTTTTCATGGGAAAGGGGCTCCTTTTGTTAACATTCATGGTTCCTACCCAACAGCCTCAAAGGCTTGGCTTGTAGATGTCAGGATAATTATCCTCAGATATATTGTGTAATACAGTATGTATATAGTTTACTGGAAATAGGAAAATGTTTAACAGGCCATGGTGGACTATGCCCAAAAGCAATGGGACACTTTTAGGTCAGCATCGGAGTGTGGCCAGGAGTGGAAATCCTGATGGATTGTGAAATGGTAGCAAGAGCTCTGTCTGAACAAACACACACCCAACACGAGAGTACTCCCATGTTTGATTAGTCCTGTAGTTGCCTTCCTATTAGCAATATGGCTCATACACTGCTCAGTGTTTTGACAATGGTTTGGATGCCGTTTTCCTCTAGTTACAAGAACCTCTCCTAACGGCAAGGACACTTGCTGACAATAGAGAACGTGAAACTCTGACGTGAGATAACACTTATAAAAACTCCCGCCAGTTTTCAGTCAAAATTTATTGGAGTTTTTGTCCATGTAACTGTCCAAAGTCCTTGCACAGTATGGACTACCCTTGCCTACAGTCCGTCGATATAAGGCACCTTAAAACTGAAGCAATAACTTCACTTTTAAATCAAATTTCATTTGCAATAGATTCAGCTAACTAGGACTCTTGTTAATTATAATCACATACCTAGATGAAAAGATACAGTGGTATTAGAAGGTAACGTAAAAAGAACAAACAGGAAAGTGCCAAAGGCCGTATGCATAGCCATCAACAAATATCACAGCAATACATGTGTATGTGTTATCATATGATCTCACAAAAGACTCCACGTGGCTAGGTCAGAGGGAGAAAGAAAATGGACTAATCAGCATCCAGCAGTAATCAAGGACTCGAAGGAATCATTAGATTCAGCAGACACGTACATAAGGTCATTAATTAAGCTCATCATTAACTGCAGAACAGCAGACAATTCACTCTCGTCCACGACCCACTCACTCAACTCTGCCATCAAAATCATGAGTGTCGTGAATCAGTAAAATTGCAGGGCTGAGTATGGCTCTGTCACCCATCATAGCAAAGGCGTGATCATTTTTATGCACTGCTTAACAGTATCATAGCTAATCCATTGCACACACATTCATCCCTTGTTGCAGAGAGATAATGGAGTTTTTTATCAGTAGTGATGAGATGGGCCATAATGCCAGAGAAGTCACTGGCTGAGGTGGAAATTTTGACTGCCAACGACCGTTGCAGTTCCATAGAAGTGATGTCAACATGGAGGCGTTTATATATAAACGTGTGTGGAGACGGCCCGAGCCTTCTCCAAGGGAGATGATTGGATTATCAGGTACTGGCCCCACACCTGCTGGAGACTTCTTAGTGAATGCCCTTCCCGCAGGCAAGATTCCCAAATCATTCGTTTCACAGCAGCACCTACGGCAACCACCAAGAAGACCAAGAAGAGGAAGGCCAAAATCAGCAAGTCAGCACTCAGTCAAGCACCAAGGAGACATCTGCAACTCGACTAGCCCCAGAACTGAAACAACTGCAACTCAAAAGTCCAAGCAGCAGATGAAGTATAATGTAACCACAAAGTCCTAGCAAGAACAACATAAATAACAAGAAGCTATAGGAAAAACCTGGGAACGCAATGAAGAAGGAGCAAACGACAATGACAAATTCAACTACAAGCTTGACTAAGGCGTTCAAGAGCTCCACCGTCTAGTCCTGCATCATGGTGATTACAATAGGCATGGATATACCTATACTCTTGGTGCCCTTCCTCAGAGCTCAAGGGAAAACCTACGACAACCAGCCCTACCTCCTACCATCAAGATCAGTGAAAAGGCATACACGGTAAGGGCCACCAAGAGATACACTGAAACTGGCAAATTATAGAACATGCAACACAACCAGCGAGAATCATTGCCAACAACATGGAATAAACCAAGAAGACCTCAAGACACTGAAGGCCAAGCAAAAGCAGCAATCGGTTTCCTTGATCTACAAGGACTATGGGGTCACAGTTGCCTTATCGTGTAGCAGCGTGGAAAAAAAGTATTGAAGGGAGGCAAGAGTACTATACACAACCATTTACTCCAGAGCATCGGGAACTTTTCAAAATGTTTTCATCTTTCTCCACCTTATCCAGTTATCATCAGTTCACTCTTTCACCCCAACTTTGCTGTCCGCTTTATCAGAATATCAGCAGACACTGTATGTAGCCATGGTTCCAATGTCTCCAGTAGCCTAATCAAACAGCGTAGGTTTGAAGTCTTTATTAGCATTTAGCCTTAACAGTCAAGCTCTTCGGTAAAAATTACAACACTTAAAGTGAGGAAAACTAAATCTCAAACCGTAAGGCATAATTTGTTAAAAAAAAACTAATTTTTCCATACTGTTATTTTTTTTTCTTTCTGAGAATGGTCTAGCTTTAAAATGGCTTACCCGCACACTTGTTTTTTTTTTTTTACAGAAGGGTTTCATTCGCCACTGGGCATTGTCCTGGAGAGCTGTTGACCAAAGAAGGTTACAGGTTTGATCTGATTTAGATCAAACATGATGGAAGGTTTGTCGGTCAGTAATGCGTTGGTTGATTCACAGTGAAGGTCAATCAGTAAATGGCCAAGGCAACAAAACGAAGGTCACAGTTTCCGCCCTCTTAGATGACGATACACTTTTAAAGCTACTTTTGACCTCTTCAGCTTCGAAAACTATTCTATATTTCAACTGGCTACTTATTTTGCAAGCAGTTTACCACACTCCTCAGTGTTGCATTAACCAATGAGCAACCTTAATTTAACCGTTTCTTGACTCCAGCTGTCAGAGCTGAGTGAACAGGGTATACCATCTATGCATCTCCATGCATTTTAATTTTTTTTAATGTATTTATACTTTTGTGTGTGTGTGTGTGTGTGTGTGTGTGTGTGTGTGCCCTAGTAAGTTCAGTCTTCTGATGAAGTGTATTGGGTGAAACCAGTCAGAAATAATTTTCTGTTTTTGATTCATGTTTCTATACAGCAGCTTCAGATAACATGTCTGAACAGATACGCATATTATTGAATTGACGTGAATATAACTTTTTATTATTATGTAATACTTTATTATGAGGTGACTTAGCTGAGGATGGAAGTCTGAATATTAATTAAATTTGTTCTGCCTTGTGTTTATGCAACAATCAACTGTTGCAACGAGCCACAAAATGATATAAACGTTTTTGGTTAGCAACGCAAAAATAAAACGCCAAACCTAACAGAATCTTGGTGAACTTCACTTTACCGAACCTAATCTAACTCGGTTGATTAGGCTAGAATTAGGTTTTAGTTAAGATCATTTAGCTCAGATTAGGTAGGGTTCCTGGTGAAGCTGGAGGGTTATAGACAATGTTAGGGTATGAATTCCAAAGGTTGACATAGAGGGCATCGACGACAGGGAACTTCAGATGACACAATGTTCGGTCTTATATTTGAAGGTATAGGAGGAGGAGGTTTGAAAAAATTATGGATCTTTGTTTCGACCGGAGTACATATTCATTTGGATCTTTGTGACCCTGGTCCGCGTCTTCCTCAAGTACAGTCACACTTGCAACTCACCGTGGTGTATAGAGAAGAGAAAGTTGAGTAGCTCGTCAGCCCATGCTCTGGTGTCTGACAACTTCATTTTAGGGGCAGGAGTTTGATCGTCACCCTTTACTGATACTGAATTAGGTAGTTTATGTCATGTTGGATAGTACTTCTTCCTCAGACTAAATGTTATATCCAGGGTCACCAGTATCTATATCGAGCCAGTTGTAGAGCACATCCCCAACTGCATCCTCCCCAGCTATATGCATTTCTACACTGTAGTCTTCTACAGTGAAACCCTCAAAATCTGTGGCTTCCTCCGGCGGCAGTAGTACATGCTCTCCATGGCCAAAGATGGCGTTTCACCTAAGAACCAATTTTGTTCACCCACGGCCATGTCACATGCCTTTATTTTTATTTATCTATTTTTTTTTTACACAACATCATTCAATCCCAGACAAGAAGATTTCGTTCCCCTCTGCAACCAGGGTATAGTTCAGTATATGCCTCCTGTAATGCCTACTGATGGCATTAGTTATCTACTGGTCCATGGGCTGTAGTGTTGACGTCGTGTTTGCTGAGAGGGTCTTTTCAAGCGTGCGTGGACAGCAATTTAGCTGGGAGATGAGCCACATCACGATGATACAGTGAGACATCCTTTATAGTGCTGCCACTCTCTTCTCTTTAATATAAGGTTTCACATCCTCTAATCACAATTAATACCACTGGTATCTTGTCATTGCCGACAACCATAAAATTTCTTTTGTGTAAGCATTTGCTCACAAGGCGATAAATAGACAGGATTTAAGCACACATAAGTTTGCCCTTTCTGCAGGGATATAAGTGGGCAGTGCCTTCCAGAACAAACCAGTCATATCCACATTTTAAATCTGCCAGTCATGAAGAGTGCCCTCCTTTTTCAGTATCTTTATCTCTTCAGTGAATGTCCCACCACTAGCCACACCAGCAATGCAGTGCTCACCAACAGTTTTCTACTTGCAATTATCTGTTGAAAAACCTCATTACCCACCCATGAGTAGCATTATAATTTTCAGTGTTGGGATGATTAGGAATTTGCTTCCCTGCTGGCTGTTAAGGCCCCCAAAGGTAGTCCCATGGCCCTCTCTTTTTTGAAATACAAGTCATGTCACCGTTTTGTCCGAAGATTAAGTAACACGTGGGACATCAGAGTTCTGCCACGGTTACATATTCATGATTGGCTAGCCTGACTTCCTCAAACTTCATATCTGCTGCTGATGGGATGAGGGTATAAATGAACCTAAGAAATTCTGAAACCTTAACATCGATTCGCGAAAATTGCTGTGCCCGAGGGACGAATTGTGAACCACATTCGGTCAGACAATGATCGCCTGGCCGTTACATCTTACCACAAACATCAAGCAGACCTGGTATTTACCTTGGTATGGTGGGGAAGCAACATGCATCCAATTACTAGGGAGATTAGACAGACAGGGAGAGACTACCGAAGATAGTGCAAATATTCTGTGCAAGCAGATCCGTAGAAAGAGGGATTAGGCGATTTCAGAAGGAAGGCACAGAAGGCAACGGTCATCATTCAGATCGCCCTCGCGTTGCCACACCAAGACAGGATCAGGAAGTAGTCTCAGAGATGGAAGGCAGCACCTGTAAGTAATGCTTAGGCCGTAAGGGACGGATTC
>JAGKTI010026727.1:0-13492 GCA_018397915.1 Birgus latro | reverse complement strand
AAAAAAAAAAAAAAAAAAAAAAAAATATAAAAAAAAGGTGATTGTGTGCAATGCTGTCTTCCATGATGTGCTTAATAGTATGCGGTGCTGTGTTACATCCTGGACAGGCATCAGCGACAGAGTCATCCAGCCTCTTCTGATAACTCAAGAGGACTGGATGATGCCTACATATCAGCCTGCCCAGGTGGACCCTGTCCTCACGGGGGAGATAGCATTCAGAAGGCTGGATATCAGGAGGCCGTGCATGCAGCTGTGTGTTGTCTTTGAGTGACTGAATGGAACGGCGAGTGATTAGAGTATGAATATGCTTCTGGAAGCTGGTCTGAGGCGGGCAAGGGGGAAGAGATGATAGTATTTGTGTATGACATCGTGTGCTGGGTGTTGTTTTGATGTTCCTTGGTGTGTGTGGATGTGCTGCCATGTAGTGTAGTGGATGTTGTGGGTTTGTGGAGGCTACAGCGAGAGTTCTGTCATGTCTAGATAATCCTTGACTTTGAGGACTTTGGTTTCTTGGTGTAGGTGGTCTGTAGGTGTAGTAGCTGTGCAGCCTGTGATTATTTTTAAACCCTTGTTTTGTATGGTCTGAAGAGTGTTGTAGTGTGTTTTAGTGAGGTTAGGAGCCCAAGCAGGACTTGCATAATTCATCACTGAAGGTATATATTGTTTGTATACTGTGGTGTCTAAATTTTGTATAGGCAAGTGACTTCAAGGCATTGAGTCTAGGTGTTAATTTATTTTTGATGTTTGTGATGTGTTGTTTAAATGACATTGATGTATTGTATGTTACACCAAGGATTTTGGGTGTGTGTGTGTGGTAGGGGAGTGTTGTCTATGGTGAGGTGTGGAATGTGACTGTGTTCTACTGTCCAGTTTGTGACAAGGGTCACTGTATATTTGGCTGGGGCTATTTTGAGTCTGTTTGTGGTGAATCATTCGTGTAGTGTGTTGAGGTAGGTTGGAGGATGTGTGCGACTGTATTTACCTATTTGTAGTATACAGGAATTGAGCTAAGCTCGTGTTGTCCCGTCTCCATATCTACATTCATCTAATCTAGTTTTAAATACATGAATGTTTTTCGCCTGCACCACCTCTTCGTCTAAGTCATTCCAAATACTTATGCTTCTGTTCGGGAAACTGAACCTTTTGAGATCATTAAGACATCTACTTTTCCTCAACTTTAAGCCTTGACCTCTTGTTCTTCCATCATCCAACACAAAAAGATCCTCCCTATCCACCCTTTCCAATTCTCTTACATTTCTAAATATCATGATCAAGTCACCTCTTTCCCTTCTCTCGCGCAATGTTGGTAACTTCAATTTTTCCAATCTCTCCTCGTAGGTGAGTTCCCTTAAACACGGTATCATCTTCGTTGCCATCCGTTGAATCCTTTCTAGTTTATCAATATGCTTCTTCAAATGAGGTGACCATACCACCACCGCATACTCTAGTCTTGGTCTTATCATGGTCACTATCAACTCCCTCAACATTTCCTCATCCATATAATTAAAAGCCACTCTCATGTTGGTCAGTAATCCATAAGTTCCCCCAATAATTTTGTTTATATGCTTTTCTGGTGACAAGTCATCCTGAATAATCACTCCCAAGTCTTTCTCATCCTTTCTTTTACTAATCATCTCATTGCCCATTTTATATGTCCAGTGTGGTCTTCTTTCACTTATACCCATTTCTAATACATGACACTTCTTGGCATTAAAGTCTATTTTCCAAGTCTGGCTCCAGCTGTGTAGTTTGTCCAAGTCCTCTTGCAGTTCTTTACAACTATCAATACATTTAATATGTTTCACAATTTTAGCATCATCTGCAAACATACTCATGTAACTATTCAAACCCTCTGGCAAATCATTTACATATATCAGAAACATTACTGGGGCCAGGACAGAGCCCTGGGGTACTCCACTAGTCACATTTCTCCATTGTGAAACCTTGTCTCTTATTACTGTTCTCATCTGCCTTCCTATCAAAAAATCCACTTTAATAGTTTCCCATGCACCCCTCCAAATGTCCTCAACTTCCACAATAGTCTCTTATAGGGTACACTGTCAAATGCTTTCTTAAGATCCAGATAGACACAGTCCGTCCATCCCTCTCTCTCCTGTACGACATCTGTTACCCTACTGTAGAAACTTAGTAGGTTAGTAATACATGATCTTCCTTCCCTAAAACCAAACTGTCTTGGTGTTATCACTTCATTTTCTTCTAAATACTTTATCCATCTTTTTCTAATAACTTTCTCACAGATTTTACAAACAATACTAGTAAGTGACACAGGTCTATAATTAAGTGGATCCTCCCTATCTCCTCCCTTAAAGATTGGCACAATACTTGCTCTTTTCCAATCTTTAGGTAACTGTCCATTTTCAAGCGAAGTTTGGATAATGACATAAACTGGCCACACTAACTGGTCGGCACATTCCTTCAGGATCCATCCAGCCACACCGTCTGGTCCCATTGCTTTTCTCACATCCAAATCCTTCATCAGCTGTAGCACCTCATCCATGTCAACTGTAATTTCAGTCATTCTTGTCAGCCTGGGTTGCATTTCAGGCTCCCTAAATTCGTCTTCCAATACATAAACTGACTGCAGCTTGTTGTTCATTATTTCACACAAGTCTTCCTCTCTTTCGTATGTTTCATCTCCATCCCTCAGTCGTATTATACTGTCCTTAACTTTCATTTTGCCATTTACAAACCTATAAAATAGTTTCGGCTCTTTTTTACAGTTAGGTACAATATCTTTTTCGTATTTCCTTTCCTCTTCTCTCCGTACCCTTACATATTCATTTCTAACCTGCTTGTACTCCTCCCAAGCCCTTTCACTATACCTTCTCACTTTATTCCATGCTTTTTTTCTTGCCTCTTGTGCCATCCTACATCTGTTGTTAAACCACTCTTTCTTCCTTTCCATAGCTGCAGTAAATTTTGGGACATACTTAGTAACTCCTGTTTTATATACTTCTATCAAAAACTCATATTTCTCATCAACATTTGTGATCATATTCATTTTACTCCATTCTACATTTTGGAAAAAGTTCCTCAGGGAAGCAAAGTCTGCCTTCCCATAATTGTATCTATTTTCTCTGTGTTTTTCATCTCTTTCTCCTTCCCTCACTCCTAACACGTCCATCTCAATTACCAGATGATCACTTTTACCATAGGGGCAATGGTAGGTTATGTTTCTCACATCATTTGGGTCCTTTGTGAATAGTAAGTCAAGCCTGGATGGTTCATCAACACCCCTAATTCTTGTGTTTTCTTTGATCAACTGGGTTAACATGTTTTCCATCATCAATTCCATTAATTTATTTCCCCATGATTCTTCATTGTTCCCAGCATCCATACTTTCCCAATCAACTTCTCTACAGTTAAAATCTATTAATATTATTCTATTTCTTCGTTCAATTAACATTTTTAGCCTAATAATGGATTCACTTATTAACTGTTCGTAATCTTCCTTTGTCCATGCCCTAGTTTTGGGGGACATAGAAAAAACTATTATATCCGTTTTTTCTCCATAATTGTCCTCTATTACAACTCCCAAAAGTTCAGTCTTAGTATTTTCAATTTCTATATTCTTTACTCTTAGGTCAATATGGGTTAATATCACTATTCCTCCCCCAAATTTGCCTTCTCTGTCCTTCCTCCAAATCTTATAATTATTCCCGCCAAATAATTTTATATCGACATCTCGGGGCAATTTAGTCTCTACTAGGCGTTTTGGTGTGTGCATGTGTTATGTTGTCTGCATAGGAAGCTATGTGTATCTGTGGTGTGTGGGGTGTGGGTATGTCATGCATGTATAGGTTGAAGAGTGTAGGGGACAAAACAGATCCTTGGGGGACGCCATTTGTGAAGTTTCTGATGTTCGAGGACTAACCAGCAAAAGTTACATGTGCACATCTCCCTGCTAAGTAGTTTGCCAGCCATCTTTTTGTGTTATTGTGCATGTTTGTGTTGAATATTTTGTTTGTGAGGTTGTGGCAAGGGATGGAATCAAAAGCTTTACTAATGTTTAGCGTGACAAGAAGTGTTCTATGTGGTGGCGTAGCTGAATTCATGCCTTCAAAAACTCTCTGTGTGAGGTCTGTAAGAAGAGTGTTTGTGGAGTGTAGTGGCCTAAAACCATGTTGTGATGGGGCTAGGGGGGTGTGAGGTGTAACTAGTTGTAGTACTAGTCTTTCAGTAACTCTGGCGGGGGTGCAGATGAGTGTGATGGGCCAGTGTGAGGAAGGTAATGTGGGGTCTTTGTTGGGATTGGGGATAGTGATGACAATGCCATGCTTCCAGATGTTGGATATTATGTTGTGTGAGTAGCTGTAGTTTGATATGTTGGTGAGTGCTTGTATGCCTTGTGGTCCTAGGTGTTTAAGGTGTATGTTGCTTATATTGTCTGGTCCACAGGCAGATGAGTGCTTGAGGTTGCTGATGATGTGTTTCGTCTGGTTGTAAGTGAAAGGTGCGAAATCTGGGTCTGTGGGGAACTGTCTCTTATGTCGGATGATACGTCTGTCATCACAATGTGGGTTTAGATGGCTGACATATGAAAAGTGATTGATGAGAGTGCTTGCTTGTTGTTTGTTTGAAGGTATGGTGTCTGTTGTTGTGATGGCAGCATGTGATTGTGTACTGTTGCTGTTGGAGAGTGTGATGCTGTTTAGTGTTATGTAGAGTTTGCTGGTGTTTGTTTTGTGATCAAGTGTTTGGAGATAATTATTCCAATTTACTGTTTGCTGTTCTGATATTTTATTGTTTATTTGAGTATTGAGTTCTTGTATTTGTTGTATGGTGTCATGTGTATGGGGTGTTGGGGAGTGTCAAAGTGTGTCCCGTTGACTGATGAGGCCTTGAATATCTGGTGTGAAGTTGGGGTTGTGTCTTTTTCTGCTGCCTCTAGGGATGTGTCTTTTGTCTGCATTTTGTATAACTGTATTGAAAGTATGCACAGCAGTGTTAATGTTTGTGATGGATGTACTGTTTAAAGTTTCAAAGTGTTGTTCTGTTTCAGTTGTGAATACCTCCCAGTTGGCTCTCTTGTAATCAGTGTAGGATCTAAGTTTTTTTTTTTTTTTTTTTTTTTTTTTTTTTTTAATGTGTCCGACTCTGGGCATAGGCTTTACAGCCTGCTATCAAGGCCCAGCCGTCCTCCATACACCTCTACATGTCACCACTTCGGCGCTTAACACCCACCGTCCATATTGAATACATGCTAGGGCTGTCTCATACAGGACTGGTGTATTGGTATTAGCGGGGTTATTTTTACGACATGTCGGCGGGTCTTCTGGTAGATCAGTAAAGCCTGATTTAATGAAATTCAAATCCTTAAACTGTTCCCTGCCTCAGCGAGGATTCGAACCTGGGTCCCTCGGGACTGCAAGCCAACTCTCTACCGATCGAGCTACCGCCTCCCCTAAACGCCAACAACACAACATACACTCCTTGAGAGCTCTGTGGGAAAGCCCAGACTCAGCCGTGGCCTTCCTTAGGGACTCGGGGCTGTTCGGCCAGGCTGCCTTGGGAACAACCACTACTACTACTACTACTACCACTTAGACCCCGGGGTAACGGAGCCCGAGGACAACGATACACCACAGCAGCTGGATTTTTAGGACCGCCCCCGCACCTCCCCATGGTGGCGGGGGCCACCTTACAGAAATACCGCCCCCCAGTCTACAACAAGATGAGACTGAATGGGGTAAAGGCAAGGCTGCTAGTCGATACGGGAGCAGCTAGATCCTTCCTACACAGTCATTTCTACTCCCGTCACCGTTTGACCTTCTGCCCATTTTTCCCCACCTCAGCTCACCTTGCGGACGCGGGAGATGGCCCCCTGCCCATATATCGGGAAATGCAGGCCTTACGTGCAGACACGCACCAATACGTCTCTACGTTACACCCCTTCATCATCTTTGACTCCTCTGGCCGTGCGTACGACGGATACCTGGGACTGGATCTTGTTCAAAAGCTCCGGACAAGCATCGACTGCCATGGGCAGCGACTCCAGTTCAACAAACCTCCGGACTCCGGCCCCAGCCCGTCTGCATGTGCATGCCCCCCCACCTCTACCTTCTGTCCCCAATCCTCGTCCCCTGGGGTTCCTGACCCCTTGTTCCCCCCACCCTCCTCACCTTCCCCACTACCATTGCCTCCACCCTCACCTTCCCCACTACCATTGCCTCCACCCTCACCATCCCCCCCTCATCATGAGGCCTGGCTGGAACTAAACTGACCATCAGGAACCCCCAACCATTTTTCCCCCCTCCTTGCCCCCCCAGAACCTTTCCTTGCTTACATCCCCCCACTTTCCTCCCCCCCCCACCGCGATATGGTGCGCATCGTTAACCTCTCCACCACCCCCCTTACCCTACCAAATGAGCTAGTCATGGGAAAAATGGAGGAGGCCAAGCCCTGCACACCCCCTCGTGCCCCCGCCCCCCTCCCCCCCTACCCTATCTCTCTCCTCACCAAACAGACAGTCTACGCCACCTACTCCTGGACTTCCAGGACCTATTCGTGTCAGGACCAACTGATATAGGCCACACCACTGTCCTGACCCACGAGATCCACACCGACAGACCACCAATTTGCCAATCATCTCAGTGAAAAAATCCCCACCAGCGAGCTGAAGAGGACCGGCAGGTCCAGGACATGTTAGATGCCAGCATCATCTCACCCTCCACCAGCTTGTGAACCTCTCCCGTCGTACTAGTGAAAAAGAAGGACAGGTCAATGAGATTCTGTGTGAACTACAGATGCCTCAACGACGTTACCGCCAAAGACGCCACACCCCTACCACGTATAGATGACTCCCTTGACTCCCTGTACGGAGCATCCTGGTTTTCCACCTTGGACCTCCAGTCAGGGTATTGGCAGGTTCCAGTACACTCCACCGACAGAGAAAAAACCGCCTTCTCCACCAGCAACGGGAGACATTATGAATTTAACGTCCTGCCCTTCGGACTCTGCAACGCCCCTGCCACCTTCTCACGTCTTATGGAGTCCGTCCTTAGTGGCCTCACGTGGGAGACTTGCCTGTCCTACTTGGACGATGTCATTGTTTTTAGCGGGACCTGGGCCGACCACCTCCACCGCCTCAAGCAGGTCTTGCAACGGATCAGACAGGTCAGGTTAAAACTTAAACTGTCTAAGTGCGTCCTGGCAGCACGCTCTGTTGCCTTCCTGGGACACACTATCTCCCGGGAAGGGATTGCTCCCAACCTAGACAAGCTCCTCGCCATTGCAGACCTCCCACTACTGAGGAACGTAACAGAAGTCAGAGCTTTCCTGGGACTAACCTCCTATTACCGGAGGTTTGTAAAAGGCTTCGCTGACATCGCGAAGCCCCTTCACGACCTAACTAAGAAAGGAGAGCCCTTTTCATGGACAGAGGACAGGGTCACCGCCTTCAACACTTTGAAGAACAAACTGATCACAGCCCCCGTCGTTGACATCCCAGATTACAGCCTGCCGTTTCGCCTATACACGGACGTATCACTTATCGCGATTGGTGCCATCCTAGCACAAGTACAAGAAGGACGAGAGCACATTATCGCATGTGCCAGCCGAACCCTCCACCAGGCGGAAAAGAGCTACGCTTCCACCAAACGCGAGTGCCTCGGAATAATCTGGGCCCTAGAACACTTCCGGGCCTACTTATCTGGCACTAAGGTCACCATCATCACTGATCATCAGTCGCTCCAATGGCTCCGACAATCGAACATCCAAAATGTGCAACTCATCAGATGGAGGGAGACCTTAGAAGATTTCCACTACGAGATCTCATATCACCCCGGGAAACTCCACACCAATGCTGACGCCCTGTCCCGGCTTCCTATCCAAACCATCCACCCCACGTCCGAACTAGTCCAACAATGGCAGGATAGAGATCGACCAGACTGGATACCAGCCCACATCTTTTCCAAACTTAACCAACAAGGTGATCACCTCTTCACACAAACGGGCCACATCGTACTCAACCCCACTACTGCCCTGGACACCTTGACCCATCTCCATTCAGACAACGGGATCCACCTGGGCACAAAAAAAATTACTGCAGGTGTTTCGAGACATCTGCTGGACAACAAGCCCCTCCACCTTGGCCCAACAAGTAGTCCAAGCCTGCTGGGCCTGTGCCCTTGGAAAGGACATCACCCTCACCTCCGATCCCACTGGCAGAATCATGGCTCACAAACCCTGGCAACTCTTGGCCTTGGACGTAGTAGGCCCCTTACCACCGAAAGCCGGCTACCGTTACATAATCACGTTCGTAGACAGCTACTCCAAGTTCCTCATCGCCTGTCCAGCTAAGGAACACCACTCTGTGGCAGTAGCTGACGCCCTCGTCCGCCACGTCTTCCCCTGTTTCGGTACCACAGGCGCTACATTCCAATAATGTGCCAGAATTCAGGAAAATATGGCAAGAACTCGCCACTCTTTTTGGATGCCAAATCTCCCACTCCTCTCCCTACTGGCCCCAAGGAAATGGCATATGTGAAAGGAGCCATCACATCCTCTTAAGTCAGGTGCGCACCCGAATAGAGGAGACTCAAAATGAAGACTGGCCTGTCCACATAAAGATCGTGCAATGGGGACTAAACATCTGCCCTAGAGACAATGGCATCTCCCCCCACGAGCGTGTTTTCGGGGAAGCCCCGCTCCTCCTTCCCCACAGACATCACCTCAAACCACCGACCAAGTCCCCAGTGTCCGATCCCCTACACCACCTAAAAAGCAGGTTACGCCACCTGCAAAAGCAACAAGATCTCAACCCGGACACCAACCCTTACAAGCCTGGAGATACTGTTATGGTGGCCCTACTACCAACCCCACCCAAATTGGCCCCTCGATTCATGGGCCCCTACACCATTACCCACATCCCCAATTCGTATCAGGTCACCATTGACTACCATAACACCCCGCGTACATACCATAACAGACATGTCAGACCATACACCCCGAACAAAATGCCACCCTCTCTGCCACCTACGTCCCCCAGCCCCACAACTACATCCTCTTCCTTCACCCCTACTTCTCCCTCTGATTCCTATTCCCTATACCTTACCCCCTCCCCCTCCTCCACCTCATCTCCCATTCCCTCCTCCTCACCTGCTCCCTCCTTGCCCCACTCATCTCCCCTCACCTTCACCTCCCCCAACGCCGCATCACCTCACCCGCACACTCATGCTACCTCTCCCGAGCCGCATTCCACAAACCTTAACCCGCCACCCCTCCTCACACCACCATGTCCAAAGCATCTCACACTTGCACAAACCACTCCAACCCCTACATTCCGCATTCCACCACCTAAACTCCCCCCCCCCCCTGCCCCCTGCCCCCTGCCAGTCCACCAATTCCATCTTCCCCACCACCTCCACCAGCAACTATCAACAGCTGCTCCACATCCCACACCCCACCACATCCCTCTCCACCGACACCCAAACTCACCACCTCCACCACCCAATCTGGACGAATCTCGTGCCCACCCCAACGATACACCGCCACCCTCTCCCTATCGCCGCCAAACACCAACCAGGTGATGCTCCGCATTCACCAGGCTCTGCCAGCAACCCAGCCACCCGCACTCCCAAGGGACATCACCACTGCCAACCACAGGCATAAAACACCAGCCCTCCTGTCGGTGGCCAGCATACAGCCACAGTCCACCCTCACCACCACACCATCCCCAACCATGAAGATCCACCGTGTCGCCTGGGCCCCCATCACGGGCAAGAAAAGACGCATTCATGGAACATTCCACCCACGGCGCCTCCTCCAGGAATCACCCCAACCCTTCACACTGTTCATCACTTTCACTACAAACCACCAGCCAGACCAGACCCCTTCACCACCCACTGGTCCTCCCTCCTGCAACACCTCACACCTCAACACCAGTCCGCCACCACCCATACCTACCACCTCCAGGCACGGGGATGTGACTTTTTCCCCACTAACGGTGGTGAAATGCAGAATACCTAAGCTCCCCCTCAACATTACTTGGGCAAGACACCCATCCCAGGAGAAGATACCCAGGGAGCGGAAATGAGCAGCGCAAGCTCCAGACAAGACAGGCGCACCTGTTCCTCTCCCGCACACCCCTCTCACACTCAGGTAACTCATCGTGTAGGTAGCAGTCCAGGTGAATTACACCTCCACCATACCAGCCATCGACAGGTTCACGGTGGGGCTACTCCAATAGCCCTAGACAGCATTACAGAGTCGGCCACTAGCCTGCAACTTGCTGCTTCCCTCCCTCAGCCATTCTGGGTGACGGCCACCTTGCCGCTTGCGGGGAGGAGACAGCCACCTTGCCGTCCTTGCTATAACTCCACAAAAGGAGGTAGGGTGACGGCCACCTTGCCGCACGTACTCACACCGGGTGACAGCCACATAGCCGCACACGGGGAGGAGACGGACACTTGCCACCCTCGCTATAACTCCACAAAAGGAGGTGGAGTGACGGCCACCTTTGCCGCACTCTCTCATACCATGTGACGGCCACCTAGCTGCACATGGGGAGGAGACGAACACCAGTTGCCCTCGCTCCAGCTTCACAAAAGGAGGTATACTGGCGGCCGCCTTGCTGCACTCACTCACACCGGGTGACGCCCAATTAGCCACACATTGGGAGGACATGGCCTCCAGCTGCCCTCGCTCTAATTCCACAAAAAGAGGTATAGTGATGGCCACCTTGCCGCACTTACGCACACCGGGTGACGGCCACCTTGCCGCACTTACGCACACCGGGTGACGGCCACCTAGCCGCACATGGGGAAGAGTCTGACACTAGCCGCCCTCGCTATAACTCCACAAAAGGAGGAAAGGTGACGGCCACCTTGCCGCTCTACAAAAAGAAAGGGTCACACCCAGTGCTCTCACTCTCTCTCCCCACAGGGACATCCTCCCCCTCGACCAGCAGTTGGAGGAGGCCTGGCAAGGACCCCTGGTATCTGGAGTCCTAGCTCTCTCCCTTGACCCCCGGTGGCCCCAGCCCCTGTCGGACTCTGCCCCCCTGAGCTGCTGCAGACCATTCCTGACAGAGGCTCAGCAGCGAGACCGCAGCCCTAGGACCAGCCGAGATGTCCCTAGGACCCCGGGACAAGACCTCCCCAGCCCTACGCGACGACCTCTGTGTAAATGTAGGCAAGTGTGCCTACTGACCCTGTTCGGACCCAGCCCCTAAGCCCTCCCCCCTCCCCCCCGCATTCCTGTGGAAGGGCCCACCCTCCTGCACGGCCCTCTGACAACTCCCGGACGAGACTCTTGGGTCGGTCTCCCAGCACAGCCACCAGAAGTCCTGACGACCCTGGGGCCTCCTGATGCAGGCCGCCAACCCGGGCCCTCAACTACCACTGGGCCTCATCCTGCAGCAAGCCCTAGTCACCCCCTCCTGTCACCAAGTCCTCCGGCCCTGTCTGTCTGTGAGTGACATTATTTCCCTGTAATGTGTGCCATCATATTGTAAGAGTTTGTAATTTGTGGTAATATATGTGTAAGGTTGTTGCCCTGAGTTTTCTGCCCTGTTCCCTCTGATTGCCATAATAGAGCCCAACCCGGTCTAGAAAGAGAACCTCGCTCCAGGCTCCGTGTATAAGCGATGAGAAGTCGCACCCTTTTCACGCAGCATAACACCTACATTAGTAGTCTTCCTTCTGTCTGTGGGTGACTCTTCATTGAGTGACAAACCAGCTGGTTTCCTGTACACCAGGAAACCATTTGCCTCACTGTGTGGTAGCCGTATAACCAAATTATGGCGCCTGGTGGTTCAGTGGGAAATTAAGGTGGTTCATTCAGATTGAGCTGGTGCAGGTTTAAATCCAGGGGATGGTTGGGGTTTGTTGCTCACGTAATGCCACTCAGGGATGAGTGAGGTTGGTCACTCTCCTCTGAAATGTCAGGACCAACTTGCCTAGCCCCGGGCTCCTGCGCTCCTCGTGGGGCAACACTGGTTTGGATGATGAGTGAATGAATGAGTAGTTTTCTTTTCCCTCCAGTCCCATGGATACTGCCATTAGAATGGATTTAAAACTAAAGTGTATAAAAACTTGTAAATCAGTGAATCTCATCTTGGACTTGGATTTTGTTTGCTTGTTACCTATACAAGGCTTAATGACTATGGCTTGCTACCAAGCTTGTAGCTGCAGTTCACTTATGATAATACAGTACTGTACTTCCCAGTATTGGCAGTAGCCAGTCTCCCTGTAATGTATTAATATATATATATCATCTGTTTCAGAATATAGCTGAATGACAGATGCACAGAAGGAGCAACTGTACTGAAGAATGGAGTCAGCAGATGTGCGCAAGAGTTTTATCATTACAACAACTGGTATGAAATACTGAAAGTGATTCTTTGTAGAATTCCACTTGACCATACTGGTACTTTCTCACACATCTCCCCACATACAAGATAAAAACCCTCATTCGGAATGATAGTTCAGTGCCATGTGGTATAAATTTGTATCATAGAATGACTCATTCGTTGGCCTTGGTCATCTAATGATGGCTGTCCATGCTGCTTGATTTCTGGCAACCTGCCTATTCAGTCCCTTATCCCTGAGGTCACAATCTGTGACCTTGTCTTAGGTCTTTTTTGGTCAGCCTCTTGCAGTCCTACCCTGGTCATTCACACCTTTCACCTTCTGCATCCAATTATCATCTTCCATCCTTTCAACATGCCATAACCATCTCAGTCTACTTCTCCTCATCACATTACCAATACATTCAAGTCCCATACTTCCTCTCTTTCAGTTGCAGTCCTAGCCTCAAAAGTCTTGTATTCAAGGATGCACTACACATCCATCTGATCATTGTCATTTCTGTACATTTGAACCTACAAATATCCTTTTCCTTTGCCGCCCAGGTCTCATTACCATACAGCATTACATTCCTAACACATGTCACATACAAAGATCCCTTAGCATAGAGGGAGAGCACTCTCATTGTTAGGAGAGATAGTAGCTCCCTGAACTTCCCCCAACCACTCCTTACCCTAGCCCCACCTCCATACTCAAGAGATTCTCCAGCAAGATCAATCCTTTCATGCCTGACAATGCGGATGTGCTCTTCCCAACACAGTGCTCACGTGAACTCTGTATTATTTTGCAGCCTTCCTGTGATACCTCAACATCTTTTATGCACCCACTTATGACAAACACTGCACAAGATGGACTTTTTTCTAGCACTATCTATCTATCTATCTATTGCCAGACGCCTCAATCCCGAACGGGGTGGCCACAAACAAATCACCTCCATGTCACTCTGTCCCCTGCCATTTCACTACCACGCTCCCAACTCACACCCCCCTCTCTCATATACCTCTCCACTCCATCCCTCCATCTCATCCTCGGCCTCCCCCTCCCTCTCGCCCCCTCCACCTCACTCACATACACTCTCCTCGTCAATCTTTCACTCTCCATCCTCTCCACATGCCCAAACCACCTTAACGTGTTTCTCCTAACGCTTCCCATCACGTCCTCAA